>JADOBS010299996.1:0-10260 GCA_015708375.1 Cydonia oblonga | reverse complement strand
CCCCCCCTTTAGTGTAGATAATATTGTTTCTTCAACAAACAAAAAATAATCATTTGACAACTAATTTAATCACATTATTATGCATGTGCAAAAAACTTTTTTTATAACTTGTATAATTACACGCCTCTTAAGATGTCTTGAACGTGTTTAAAAATAGAGAAAATAATATTTAATGAACAACTGATTGAATCATATTATTGTTAGCCTATTGTGAGGTACTAATTAAAAAAAAACTGTAAAAAAAATAATTATTATTAAAATGACAAAAATACCCCTGCATTATTTGGTGGATTATTTTGGATTTCCTTTAAAGTTTTTTGTTTTGAGGGCATTTTGTCTAAAAAAAATTTGTAAAACTTGTAACCCCAAAAAATATTGTTGCCTTTATATATAAAGATATGCATAATCATGGAGTCTCTAGGCAAGTTGGTACTTAAATTTGCAATATTGATGTGGTTGATTGCTGCAAATAATTTTGTCAACTGCTAAAAATAACATTTAAGTGGTCCTTTGAATAATCTTCAACCTAGGTCCATTGCTCGTCAATACCATGTCATTTGATAGTAATAATTACAAATTATTTGAGTTTTTTTATTTTATAATTTCCATTTTACTATCTCAAGTTTCACAAAAATTCCGCTTTATTACACTTTATTTTTTTCGTCTTGCTTCATATTAAATGCGATTTTCGCAAAACTTAAGGGTAGTCAAAAGAAAATTGTCATATACGTCGATTCGCCAATGTTGTGCGGCCAAGAAAGAACTGATCCAACATTTGGTATATAAAAGTATACCTTTGTTTAGGTGAGTATATAAAATATACTTAGCTCAACAAATTTGACTTAAATTTGCTTAATTATCTTCATATTACATAATTTTTTATTACAAAATACTATCTAGAATTGTATTATATTTTTTATTTATCAGGGGTGGTGCTACATATACAAATTCATGCATTAAATTTGGCACTAAATGATGTGGCACATCTTACATCATATAAATTTGATTATAATTATTAATCAGTATAAATGTAATTACTGTCACATTATTTTTGGTATTCAAATTTAATGTCGTTAACATTATTCTTTTGACCAGTTCATAATTGTGGAGTTGTGTGTTTTCTTTTGACATGTGTAACTTCTTGGTTTGTTTTGAGGACCACGTTTGTGTCCGTTTCACTTTTTTAATTTTTACCAATCATTGACAGATATGAGTACATAGTTTGAATTTGAGAGATAAATCCATATGATCCATCATACCTCTCAATAAAAGCATCATAGTTAAGGGAGTAATAATTAGAAAGCAGTTGAGTGGGACTTGCCCCCAACTTTAATTGAGCTCCAAAACCATACTCATTAATTTAAACCAAATTGGAAGATGGGCATATGCTGAATAAACCTTCAAGTGATTTCCATCCACAAGTTGGTGGGTTGGATTTCAAGGGCAATCTTTGAAGTTTGAAGCCTATCTCCGACACCAAAGTTGTCGATATCATGTGGCAGCAAATCTTACAAATTATGGCTACGGTTATTTTCAGAATTCCATAATTACGTTTGCCAAATTAGTACGAAAACTTTTTGGAGTTGTCAAAACCCACCAACATTGTGGGTTATTGGTTTTGCGTGTGACTGAGTATTCATATCTACTGGAGGCCTTGTTGTGCAAGTCCTCTGCATGAGTGTTTTTCAAAGGGTTAGGTCTAATTAACCTATGCCTAAGCTTTATTTAGCTACTAACTATGATCCACTAAGTAAAGAATAAGCAGGGGAATGTCAATATAAACAGCATAGGAGATTCAAAATACGCAGCATTTTCCAACGTTAGGAAAAGAAGTATCATTAGACGAATAGTTATTAGTGAAGATAATGAACATTGCATAATTAATGGGAGATAAATTAATGTATGCAACATGATGATATCCATGCGAGAAAAGAGGCCCGGCCTGGTTTAGGGTGAGTGGCAATGCTAAATGAAGTAAGTGATTTTAGAAATCACATATATAGTTGGAGCAATGTAGCTTGGCTATGTTCATAACCATTAGGCTTGAAGTTTATTTCTTGGGTAGTACTATTCACACACCTCTTTTTTTACTTTCCATACATTCTTATTAATTTATGTTTATTAATTTTCTTCAATTCATTCGATCTGATAGTCAAAAATTGAAAGAGGGTGTCGGGTAGCACCAACCTATTTCTTTTTAGAAGTTTAATTGAATTAATAATAAGGTAGTGTTGTCCACACACCAATTTTTACTTCTCACACGCCCTCTCAATTTTCGATCGTCGAATCGAATGAATTGAAGAATATTAATGACCAAATATTAACAAGGTATATGGATGTAAAAACGGGTATATGAATAGCACTATCCCAATAATATATGTACGATGTTAGCATATAGATATTAAAATAGTATATTTATAATTTAATTTTGTATGTTTGTAAATCTTAATAAAAATAATTAAAAAATATCTAGAATTCAACTAAAGTAGTGGATGCCATCTCAACAATAAGAATAGTTAATATATTGTAGTTGAAATAGTAACGAGGATTGATAAAAAAAAAAAAATTTAAATAAATAGTAACAAGGAACTTCACATCCTTTCTAATGCATGCAGACTTTTGGATACGAAACTCCATGGCATTGGTTGTTATTAGAGGTGAAACTCGGGCGGGTTGGCCGGGTTGGAAGGCCAACCCAATTCTAACCCAACTTTTATAATTCGGGTTGGGGTTGGGTTTTAATCGGGTTTATTCGGGTTCGGGTTTACTTGGGTTGGATTCGGATTAGCCCAACTTTTTCAAAATTAAAATTCAATTCCACAAATTGTATCCGTTATAAATTTAAACTAAATATGAATGTTTCAACTATGCAAAGTTTGAATTAAAATACAGGAAACACCAAAGCTAATACCAAAAGAAAAGAAAAAAAAGAAAAAAGAAAAGAGGAACACTTCATTGTCCAAAAAGAGAGGGGCAATTGCAAATTTTCTTGGGCTTTCATATAGAGATGGAGACCTAGTTTTTGACTTCTTAATAAGAAGAAAGAGGTTGACTGAGTTGTAGAGCCAAGTAATGAAATTGGAGAATAACAATTTAATATATAGCTTTAGGGTTTAGAGGGGTAATTTATTAAAAACATATATTAGAAAGGATGTGGGTTTTTGGACTTAGCCCATTTAGGTGTTATATGAGTATTAATTGATATGAGTTATATTCGGGTTTGGTTAATCGGGTTAGGTTGGGTTGGGTTGGGTTGGGTTGGGCAAATAATCAACCCAACTCAACCCAATCAATGAACGGGTTGAAATCGGGTTGGGTTCAGGTAGGTTATAACTAATAAAAATAAAATAAAAATAAAAAAAACCACTTGTTCAGGTTTAAAGTTGGGTCGATCATGGACGGGTTCGGGTTGGCCCAAACCAAGTTGCACCCCTAGTTGTTATATCCTTCTCCCAAATCTTAGTATAGATATCGAAAAGACTTTGGAACAATTTTGAAATTTCATGTTTTGCCTCATTTACAACAGTTTTCAAATATTTAAGATTTTAAAATAGTTTTGAAGAAAAATTTGAATCATTAAACATTAGAGTGAATGATAAAAAAAAACTACCTCAACTATTGGTCTCACGACACTATCATACCTCATCTTCTAAAATTGACAATGTCATACCTCATCTTTAGAATTTGGTCCAATGTTATACCTTATGTTAGCTTGGCTGTGAATTTCTCAGTTAAATGCTGACGTGGCTTGATTCGAGGCCCACTTTCTATTAAAAAATTAATTAATTATTAAAAACTAAAAAAATAAAATCCTTTTTTTTTGCATGGGACCCACTCCTTATCTCCATCCCCTTTCTTCCCTGCTTCTGTCTTCCCCCAACCCAAAACCACAACCACCCTAAACCCAGATCTCACCCGCGCCAACATCTCCCTCCCTCCCCAGCCACCCATGAATGGCGGAGCCGCTTCTCGTTTTCGTCATCCTCCTCTCACTCCTCTCTTTCTCATCCGCCCTCCCTGCCCAAGCCTTCTAAGATGCCACCGAAATCCTCTCTGATTCCTGCTACGTCTCCATGGGGATGACTCTTGAGCTCGTCTCAGAGTCCCTCATCCCGCAGTCCTTCTCTATCACCATCTTCGCTCCGCCAGAATTTGAGATGGCTTGTTTTGTCCCTTTTCATTCCGTCGATCCAATTTTAGGGTTTCAATTCACTCTCTCTCTCTCTGCGATTCGATTTCTAGGGTTTCTGATTTCTTGCTGTGATCAATCATGGCGAGCAACAACAGGGAGAGCAATGTCCAGGAGGAATCGAGCCCTCTTCTGAGTAAGCGATTCGAGGAGAACCAGAAGGATGCTGAGAAGCCTACGAAGGCCTCGCCAGAGAAATCGCCGACGGATGTGGGGCATGTGAATGGAGGTGGTAATGGGTGCGTGTGGACCGCCGATGGGCTGCCTTTGGGGCACATGAGCGTGATGGGTGAGCCTATGGGTCGGGCTCAGTGAGACTCCAACATTAAAGTTATCACCACTTTGTGATTTCCCATTTCCCACGAGAAATCTGTAGCTTCTCTCAAGGAAAAATGCTTTACTTCCCTACCAAAAGCACTTTTTTTCTCCCTGCTATAAAACCCATATCGCCAAATCCATTTCTTTCACTCACATAGCTCACTTCCAATAGCAGAGGAGTAATGGGTTTGTGTGCACAATGTTCTTCCTCTGTTTGGTTCAATGGAACCCCATTCTGATTAAAATCGTCGTTGCCATTCTCGACCCAGTTGATTTCTTGGCTCTGCAGTCTATTCGAAAGTCGCTGGAAGACATTATTTCTTTGATTTTCAATAACAGATTGATTCAATTGCCATTTTTTATTTGAGATTATGTTTGGGGTGGTTTGGGTTGGTTTTGGGTTGGGGAAAGACAGAAGTGAGGAATAAGGGGGAGGGGGATAAGGGGTGGGTCCCCATGCCAAAAAATTTTTATTAAATGATTTTATTTTTTTAGTTTTTAATATTTAATTAATTTTTTTAAATACAGAGTGCCCCAGTCTCTAGCCACGTCATCATTTAACTGATAAATTCACGGACAAACTAACGAAGGTATAACATTGGAACAAATTCTAAAGATGAGGTATGACAGTGTCAATTTTAAAAGATGAGGTATGATAGTATCATTCGACCAATAATTGAAGTAATTTTGTGTAATTTATCCTAAACATTAATATGAAAACATGAGCTTTTAAAAAGGAACCATGGTTAGTAAAACACGAAACCAATGTAGTACGTAAAAAATATGTACGTGCATTATATATTAGACAACTTTGATAAAATAAAAAATTAGAAAAAAAAAAGAAAAGAAAAAAAGACAAACCAAACCATTTGGGCCTTCTGGCTGATCTTCATAAGCCCACATATATTCAAGAAAAGAAGAGGGAAAAGGCCCATACTTCACAATACACGCGCAAGAGCTCTAGAAGCGCGTGTGTGTATAACTTGCCACGTCAGCCGCGACAGTAATTTGCGAGGGACGGAGATACGACGGACCTTGACGACGTCTGAAGCAGATTTGCGGATTATCAAATCTTCACCTGAAATTTGCTTTCAAATCCAAAAATAAAATAAAAAAATAAAAATGTTATTTAATCGGAGCGTCTGATTCTGACATGAATCGCTCGCTGTCTGCGTCGTCTTCGTCTTCTTCTCCGTCGTCTTCCTCCGGTTCGTGGTTTTCCGGCGTCGTCCGTGGCCGGTCGGACCGAGCCGGGTCCGTCAAGATGGGAGCAGACTCCCTTTCGGGCGGTTCCGGCGACAATTCCGGCCCCGTTGTTCGGAAGAATCAGTTCCGAGGCGTGCTCTTCAAGTACGGCCCCAAACCTATTCAGGTCTGTCTGTTTCTTATGTCAGTTTATGCTTTTTGTTTCTGCATTGTGCTTCATTTGAGTGGTGTTGAGTTGCCAGGGCTCGATCTCTGTTTGGAAGTTGGTAATTTGAAATAATTCGTGCCATTTCGTCGTTGAAAAATGCAAATTTTAACTGTTTGGTGGTCTGAATTATGTTAATGGTGTGTTGGGAAGATTCGAATTTGGTGGGTAAAGTTTATGCCGATTACTGAGATTGGTATTTTGAAAGAATGGGGATAATTGGTGCCATTTTGCTATCGAAAAATGCGATTTTTAACTGTTAGCTACTCTGAATTTTGTTATTGGGATGTTGGGAAGATTTGAATTTGGTGGATAAAGTTTATGGCAATTACTGAGATTGGGATTTGAGGTGAAATGCTGGCGCTTGGGTGAGAACTTAGGAGGTTAGGATGGGTTTTGGTAACATGTGAAAAATAGATGTGAAGTAGTTCACTGGCAGCTATTGAGGGAGAACAGCATTTCAAGAATGATAGGATTTTCAAATTCATTTGTTTCGATGCTATTTATCTACGGATACTAAGAGGAGAAATTACCTGGTTCTGTTGTTGGAAGGTTCAGTTGTGTCTACTCTGTGGACTGTAACTATTCCTTTAGTTCAATAAAACACATTGCTCCCCGTAAAAAATGTTGGAAAGTTCAGTGAGCTGCATCAAGAACACAAGTTTCATGCCTTTTGGTTTCAGTGGTTTGGTTAACATTTTGCAAAATTGAACTTGTAAACTAGATTTCTGTTTAAATTGCTCATAGAATTAAGTACTTTGGATTTTAGGGTAAAGCCCAGCATTCGAACAAAAAAGTTACTATCGTAGTCTAGGCTAGTTCAACCAGATCAAACTATGAATTTTTTTCCTCTCTCTTTTTTTCCAGTGCTTGTCTTATATAAGTCATTTTCTTTCAAAAAATAATCAACTTTCATTTAATATAAAGTTCTTGCTGTTTGTTATTGTTGTCAAGTGTAGTTCAGTCACTTTCATTGTGCTCACCTTTAGGAGTCTTCTTGTATGCTTATACATATAATTTAGTTGATGATGAATGAGAATTATCCTTGTGATGCAGGTAGCATTTAAAACAGGTGATTATCGACAGCAAGTCATTTTTATTGGTGGACTGTCTGATGGTTTTCTGGCAACAGAGTATGTAACACTGCTTGTTAACTTCTTTTGAAGAGAAGCAATATTTTCTCTTCCATCATCAATGCTTGTTTGTGTGACTTGATTGCATCATATGTATGATTTTCACTCACAGCGGTTTTCTTCATTTATGAATCCAAGTTCACTGCATAATGTAGTGAGGTGCGTAAAGAAAATTTTGAAAATGTGTTATTCTTTTCATATCATTCTTTTATGCAATTTACAGATACTTGGAACCTCTTGCAATTGCTTTGGACAAAGAGAAATGGTCACTTGTTCAACCACTCTTGTCATCTTCATACAGTGGATATGGCACTTCCAGCTTGAAACAAGTAACTTAATTCAATCAATCCCTTGCTTTTTTTTATTTATCTTTTATTTGTTATTTATAGGTTCTTGATTCCTGCACCGTTTCCTGTGTTTTTATGTACAGTACAGTAAACAACATATCCTTGTATGTTGCAAGACAGTTAGTTTTACTTGTATTGTATCTATATGTTTGAATGGATTCATGGTGACTGGCCTGAACCTTTCATCGAGTTTAGTTTGTTACATGTTTAAGCTTTCTGTTTTCAAGTGGGTTTAAGTTTGACTGGAAAATTGAATTTTTTTTTCTTACTAAATATTTATATATATATATATATATGGAAAACTAATGAAAAGGGCTTGAAAATTTTGAGTTTTAACGATAAGGACAAAATAAAGGGTAAAGTGAATAGTACCAGGTTTGACTTTTTAGTGTAAAAATGTGGTTTTTTGTTAAAGTGAACAGTACCGCGGGTTTTCGATATAACTCCCATATATATATGTGCGTGTGTGTGTGTGTGTATATATATATATATCTTTTTGGGGTCTGGGCATTGAAGTTACAAATATTACTGCTTTTACTTATGAGATATTGTTGCCTTGTGTATTGAAGGATGCGGTGGAACTTGATCAGCTGATCAGTCACTTTATAAACAAAGAAGATTCTGAGGGTGTGGTACTGCTTGGCCATAGTACTGGCTGTCAGGTTTGTGAGCTTCTGAAGTTAATGAGAGCACTCATAGTTGTCACTTTTGGATGCATTTAATTAGAATACTATGTTTTTGGTTCTGACTCTAGGATATTGTACATTACATACGCACCAATGCTGCATGCTCCCGAGCTGTCCGTGCTGCCATTCTTCAGGTAGTACCCTTTCCATACGCTGGTTCTTTTGATCTATATTAAAACGAAATTTGAATGTGAATAAGTTCAAGATGCTAGACATGAAGCACCTAGTTCAGAATTAAGGTGCTTAAGATTATCATCTTGCCATTTGGATGCAAAGTTGGCTCCCTTGTTTCCTTGTCAATTCCACCAAATGTTCAGTTATAAATTGTAGGTGATTGATATTATCCTAAGAGATTTGTTTTTCTCAAGAACGATGTTTTCGTAACAGAAATATGTTTTCTGGCTCTTATTATGTCAGCATCATGTGAAACCATCTTTTATTTGATGTCTGGTGAATTGATGATTGATGTGAGAGTTCTTAATCTTCCTTGTTGCAATATCTTCTATCCTTGTTTATATGAATCTTTACTTGAATCTGTGGTCCTAATTCCAATTAAAATGTCAGGCCCCAGTCAGTGATCGGGAATACAGAGCAACTCTTCCCGAAACAGCTGCTATGATTGACTTGGCTTCAACCATGATTAGTGAAGGACGTGGGTTGGAATTAATGCCAAGTGCAGCAGATCCAGGAGCCCCGATAACTGCCTATCGGTGGGTATAGACCCATATTATCATTAGTAATAAGAAGTATTACCAGTCCTGGGATGAAACTTTATTAGACAGAATAGGGGTGAAAACACATAGAGGTTTGCAATGGGTTGCACCATGACATTAAGATCGTCTTGCTACTCAGCCTTCAAATACCATATTGCCTTTCATTAGTGCTATTCGTCCTCATCTAAAGAAAGAAATGCCTTGCAGGTATCACTCCCTTTGTGCATACAACGGGGATGATGACATGTTTAGTTCTGACCTTACTGATGACCAGCTGAGGTTGAGACTTGGGCACATGGCTAACACACCTTGCCAGGTAGAGTATCCCTTATTTTATTTTCGTATTTGCAAGGAAGTGTGTTTATATAGTAACTTAATTTGATTTGAAGTAAACCTTTAGGCAAGATCTTAACGACTTTAGAAGGGGCCACAATTAAAAGAATTTCAGAATAATTTAATTATATATTTTTTGTTAGGCAAGTACTTAAATCACAGATTTTTTTAGAAGGGATAATAGGGATAAGGATAAGAAATATAGCAAGACTAAGTTAGAATTGTATTGCTTCAGGAAAGACTACGTAAAAATTGCGAAATCATTGTCAGCCTCTTGTAGTGACAAGCATAAGTTTTGTTTACCTTTTATACAAGAACGATGCTACTTTCTGGTTTAGTGTATGGCAATACAAATTAAATCGTCATATTCATTTGTAGATTATATTTTCCATGGCTGATGAATACGTGCCAGACTATGTTGACAAGAAAGCACTGGTCCAAAGGTAAGAAACAGAAACTTTTAGGTTCATTTTTATACGACATTTGTTGTTGTTAAGAACCTCATGATAGAATTATAAACAAATGATTGTTGATGCTGGTTACGTTTAAAACAGCACATAAATCTCTTCTCTTGTAGTGTTTCCATGTGCACACTGTATCTGTTTATGTGCAAGGGATTAATCTCCAATCCGATTAAATAATTGTACTGCTATTTGTGGATCTCATGCAGATTGTGCAACGCAATGGGCGGTGCTGAGAAAGTTGAAATTGAACACGGGAATCACTCCCTGTCCAACAGAGTTGATGAAGCTGTTCATGCCATCATTGATTTTGTTAAAAGAGACGGACCGAAAGGCTGGGATGATCCGTGGCATTAGCTATAGTGCGTCGCTCTGTTTTCCTATTTTCATTTCTAAGTTCTTTCGTTTATTCTATTCTTATTGATTTCTCATCTCTTACCTTCTCAGCTTTTTCCAGTTTCGTCATCTTCATCTCCTTCTATATTAAACACCAAGTGAATTTCGATCATGTTTCGCTCACATTGTTGAAATTGTGTCCATAGAGAGAAAATTACCGTTTTTGTGAACTTATCAAGAAACAAAAAACAATAGAAAGTCATATTTTTGCACTATTGTCTGGCTTTAGCAGTCTGGAATCAACTCCAAACTTTTACGGTTGGTGTCTTGTTT
>JADOBS010299995.1:0-10259 GCA_015708375.1 Cydonia oblonga | reverse complement strand
AGAACTCCTCTACTTCGTGGACGTAGCCAATCTGGGTGAACCACGTACATCTTGTGTTGTTTGCTTTCCTGTCTCTGTCCATTTACATACTTACCTACACCAGTGACCGGAACAATCTAGTGAAGGTTACAAACTTGATACTTTCTGTTGTACCAAAGTCCTCGCTGATTTTGTGCATCAACATTAGTTAAAGTGTAAATAGTAGTTTATTGTCCCGCATTGGTAAAATACATATATAATATCAATTTTAACTCCTATATATACTCTACTTTGGAGATTAATGAATATATAAGAAATTTCCAAATACTGTTATATATATTTTTGGTATTTACTACAGTGCCGTAAACAGTAATTACTACAGCATGAATAGTGCTCTGCTACAGTATGTGAACAGTGATTGCTACAGTGTTATGGTAAATTGTTTTCATTCCGCTGCGTATCTTTTATGCCTTTATTGTTCGTGATTTAGTTCAATGACTCAATATAATCATAGTGTTGTAATGCATCTTGGTGGAACAAATAAATGGATAATTGATACTAGGGCCACTGATCATGTGACTAGTGACCCTAGAGTGTTTGATGAATTATGTGACTATGTTCGTAATCCGTATATTACTAGTGCAAATGGAGCACCTTCCCCTGTGAAGGATGAATGCACTATCTCTCTTACTTTGACCTTATCATTGGTCTGTGCTTTACTTATTCCTGATGTGAAGTGCAATCTTTTGTCGGTAGGAAAACTTCTTGATACCTTATATTGTTCTGCTCACTTCTACCTTACGTATTATTATTTTTCAAGACATTCAAACTCAGAAGATAATTGGTCGTGGTAAAAGAATAAGGGGTTTGTACATCTTGACTATGGAGGATACTGTTGTTTCTGGTTCAAATAATCATCAAGTTTTAAGTGCTAAAGTGGATGACAGACATCAAATTTGGTTGTGGCATCGATGATTGGGACATCCATCATTCAGTTATATGAAGCATCAATTTCCTTTTTTGTTTCGCACTTGTAGTGATTCAGAGTTCAAGTGTGAAACATGTGTCATGGCTAAGAGTCATTGTGCTTCCTTTCCTGTAAGTGATTCTAAAGCTACCTTGCCATTTGATTTAATACATTCTGATGTGTGGGGTCCGACAAAAGTTACTTCTAATGGATTCTGTTGGTTTGTTACTTTTATTGATGATTGTATTCGATTAACTTGGGTGTTCTTGATGAAGAATAAGAGTGATGTTCCGTTGCTTGTTCAAGAATTTTGTACAATGGTGTCTACTCAGTTTCAGACCAAAGTTAATGTCTTCAGGTCTGATAACAGAGGTGAATATGTGAAGCACACTTTGACATGCTTTTTTCGTGATCATGGTATTATTCACCAGACTACTACTCCGTTTAGTCCCCAACAAAATGGTGTGTCCGAATGGAAGAATCATCAAATAATGGAGGTTGCTCGTTCCTTGATGTTGGGTAAATGTGTTCCTAATCATTTGTAGGGTCATGCTGTTTTGGCTGCCGTGTATTTGATCAATTGTGTTTCAAGTAGGGTTCTTGATTTTCAGACACCGCTTGATGTGCTACAAAAATAATTTTCTCTTGTTTCTGTATCAAAGCTTCATCCGAAAATGTTTGGGTGTATTGCATATGTGCATGTCTACTCTCATCAGTGGAGTAAACTTGATGCATATGCTATCCGATGTGTCTTTATTGAGTATGCTAACAATAAAAAATGTTATAAGTGTTATCATCCTCCGACTCAGAAAACTTATATTACCATGGATGTCACATTCCACGAGGAAGTTTCGTATTTTGTGAAGCCCTCTTCCGACTCTCTACTTCAGGGGAAGATGGGGAGTGAAGTGCAGATTCGAAGATATGGTATGAATGATGTGTTACAGGCAGAGTTGGGAACATAACCTATTATGTTGCGTGATACTGCTCAGTCGGCTACAGATAGTGATCGGTCACCTGTCATTCCCAGAACTATTTCTACTGACGACAGATCAGATGCGCTTAGTGAGTTGCCTGTTAGTATGTCTGACGAATTACCTTCTGATGATCAGAAGGAGATACAATGCCTTCAAAAGTACCTAGCTACTGAATTTGAGATGAAAGAATTGGGTGAATTGAAGTATTTTCTTGGAATTGAGGTTGCACGATCCAAGCATGGTTTTTTTTTGTCTTAACGGAAGTATGTTCTTGATTGGTTAGCTAAAACATGTATGTTAGATTGCAAACCTGTTTGACACTCCAATTGAGCAGAATCATCGTCTGAGTTTATTTCCAAATCAAGTTCCTACGGTATCAGAGGTTTGTGGGGAGATTAATTTATTTGTCTCACACTCACCCTGGCATTGCTTATGCAGTTAGTGTGGTAAGTCAGTTTATGCACTCACCTAGTGAAGCTCATATGGATGCAATAACCTGTATTTTGAGGTACTTGAAGATGGCTCCTGGCAGAGGCTTAGTTTACTCCAAGAATAATCATTTGAATGTCGAAAGGTATACAAATATAGATTAGGCAGGTTCTATCACTGATCAGCGATCTACATCTGGATACTTTACGTTTGTGGGTGGAAATTTAGTTACTTAGAGAAACAAGAAATAAAAAGTGGTGGCTAGGTCAAGTGCAGAAGCTGAGTTTTGTGGTATGTCTTATGGTGTATGTGAGTTGTTGTGGTTGAAAAAATTGTTGAGAGATCTTGGGTTTAAACACAAGGGTGCTATGAAACTTCATTGTGATAACAAGGCTGCTATTGAGATTGCTCATAATCCAGTGCAACATGATCGAACAAAACATGTGGAGATTGATCGACATTTCATCAAGGAGAAATTGGATGCTGGAATAATTATGTTTCTGTTTGTGTGAGAGGGAATGAGCCAATCATAAGCTCAACTCCCTAACGGTTACATAGAGGGGCATTATCCCAACATTACATCATCCAATCCTAGTCCTTTATCTTATTAGCTTACGAGCTTAAGACACATGACATTTTTATATAACAATGGCTATTACATAGGTATTATCACAATTCAAAGGGGTTGCTTCAGTTTGAAACTACGAAAATTCTCCAGAACAAACCTTAGCCATGTTGCTTGTGCATTAGCCTTTGAAGCACTGATGTACTCAGCCTTAGCAATGGATAAAGCCACATGTTGTTGCTTAACTGAAGCCTACGAACACTCCACTGCCAAATGTGAATGCATAAGCAGAAGTGTTTCTCGTGTCATTCTTACCACTCTAATCACTGCAATAGTAGCCAATCAACACACTTCCTTTCCCTTTTTCATATTCCAAGCCATAATCTAGTTTTCCTTGCACATATCTCAAGACTCTTTTGGCAGTTCTAAAATGCTTATTAGTTGGTCAGTGCATAAACCTTGCCAACAAGCATGCATCATACATTATATTTGACCTTGTTGTTATGAGGTACAAGAAGCTCCCTACAATCCTTCTATGCTGAGCTGATCAGCAACACCACTTCCATCATCTTTTCTTAATTTATTATTTGGAACAAGTGGAATACACACTGATATACAATCTTGCAATCCAAACTTCTTGAGCAAAGAAGTAGCATATTTTTTCTAGTGTATAAAGATACTTGATTCAGTATGCATAACCCCTATTCCAAGGAAATGGTGTACAAGGCCCAAGTTTGTCATTTCATATTTGCTTATCATATCAACCTTGAATTCTTCCATCAAACTTTGATTACTTCTAGTATAGACAATATCATCTATATAAATTTCTACAATGATGATTCATGCAGTACCTTTTGTTTTATTATAAAGAGTTGCCTCACTGATACTCTTTTGAAAACCACATTGAGCAAAATATGAATCAATCCCCCATACCATGCTCTTGGAGCTTGTTTCAACCCATACAATGTCTTGTGCAATGTATATACCTTCTCTTCTTATACCTCTTCTTTCAATACTCGATTTAGACATGCAGAATTTACATCTAGCTGAAACAATCTCTCTTTCTTTTGCAGCTAGTGCAATGAGAGCCATTGGAGCAGATGTCTCATTGTAGTCCACTCCTGACTTTTTGTGCATATTCCTTTACCACTAGCTTAGCCTTGTTCTTTTGGATTGACCCATCCAGATTTAACTTGGCTTTGTACACCCATTTGACACCAATCACTGGCTTGTCATATGACATGTTCACCAATTCCCATGTGTTATTTTTGTTTATCTTAGAATCCCATTTGCCATTTTCATCAAAGATTACATCTCTTGATATTGTCACCTTCAGTGTTTTGGATTGAAGATTCTGTAGCCCTTCTCACATGTGCTATAACCAATGAAAATGCCTCTGGCACTAGTCTCCTAAAGCTTGTGCCTCAAGTTATTTGGTATGAGTGAGTAGCACACTGAACCAAATATCTTGAGATGTTTTATTCTTGATTTCCTCCCTTGAAGACCTCAAAAGGTGTCAAATTGTCTAATCCCTTTATAGGACACCTATTTAAGAGATACATAAGAATGTGAATGGCTTCAACCTAAAGGTTATTGGGAAGTTCCTTCTCATGCAGCATGCACTTTGCCATTTTCACAATTGTTCTATTCTTCCTTTTTGCCACTCCATTTTGTTGAGAAGTATAGGCAACAGGTAATTGTGTTTCCATGCCAAGAGTTTCACATAGCTCAGTGAACTCATTTGATGTGATTCACCTCCCCTATCACTTATGAGCCTCTTCAATTCAAAACCACTTTGAAGTTCCACCATTGCCTTGCACTTCTTGAACACTTGAAATACTTCAGACTTGTTTCAACGAGTAAATCTAGCACATTCTTAAATAATCATCAATAAATATGAGGAAATATTTGTTGCCACTAAGTGTTGGAATTTGCAGAGGACCACACACATCTGAGTGTACTAACTCAAGTGGTTCGTTTGCACAATGCTTGATTCTTGGGAAATGAGTCTATGTAATGCTTGCCTATAGCGCAACCATGACATACTTCACTTGTTTCTTGGATTTCAGGCAGCCTAGAACCATTACTTGTTCTTGTAGTTGCTTCAACCATTTCTTGTTTATTGGATTTCAGGCAGCCTAGAAATGCTATTTGCGAGATGTAATCTATGCTGTTGTGCATGATAACATACATTAGAGATATTATATTGAGTTTATAAATTACATTATTGATAACACGTTGGTACGTTTTGTTAGTTACAATAATATCAACACAATATTAAGAATATCTTAACAATTCGTTATCTAATAATAATGTGAAGGATGCAATGCCCTTTGCATGTGAGTGATACACCAATATTGTCAATACATTATTGACAACATGCCAATACATTTCATTGACTACAATGATATCAACAGAATATTGATGACACATCAACAATCCGTTTTATAAGCGGACTATATATCTAACAGCCAACGTATATGGCATGGTGATGATTAACCAAAAGTTTCATGCGACAGTAGGTGAGATTAAAGTTACAAAACAGAGAAGGATGTGAAGGGAAGGAAGAGCCATAGAGTATTCTATCTTTTGTCCACTTGGTTGAGCTTGCCAAGGCCATTGCAACGGGCACAGACGATCTGAGCCTCGTCCTTCCTCGCTGCATTTGCTCTCAAAGTTGCCCCTCCCTTCCGAACAAAACCTGCTCCGTCGCATTCTGGACACCTAAAGAATCAACACAGCAAGCACAATTCAGGCTTCCATTTAAATGGAATCATGCTTAGCAAACAAGGAAACCAATCAAATGAAAGAGGGGTAGTCATAAGTAATTACAGGTCCTTCCGGGAGAAGAGGATTGGAAACGCAGTTCCAAGCAAAGCAACAGCAGCAGCACCAGCAATCAGGTAAGGAGTGCCATTAGCTGATACATCTCCAATAGCAGCAACCACCGTTGACGGTTTCTTCTTTTCAGAGTGCATTCTGAAGAGGGAGGGGCTCCGGCGGACCGCCACTGCCGGCTGTTTCAGTGGTTGTGGAGAAATCATCGTCAGAGGAGAAGACATTGATCCCATCTCGGAGATAATTTGGTAATTTGAGTTTCTTAGGGTGGAAGAGGAAAGGTTATAGTTTGTGTTCAGGGTCTATCGCTATATGGATATTGCTTAATTTTAAATGGATAGGGCCACATCAGCACAACTCAAAGATTTCTGTCGTTTTTGAGATAAGGCTGGGTCCACGCCGTTGCTGCCAACTTCACAGATTCAATAGATAACAAGTTTAGAGCATTTATCTGCATCGGAGATCCTGAGTTCGAATCCCACCTCGCTTGTAAAAAAAGGAAAATAAAACATAGAGGTCCAAGCGGCCCCTTGCTTCTCTCCTTTTCCTCAATCTTGTGGAGGCCTAGTCACTGACTGATGGTTGGAAGTAAACGAACGGTTGTGTGACTTGTGAAAGCAATGAAGTAAAAGCTTGCCAGCAGACTGTGGCAGCGACTGAGAGGCAGCACCTTGTGGGCGGTGGCACATTAAGATCCAGCCTCCAGGGGGTGCATTGCTGTGGATGAGCAGGATAACTGGCAATGAGGGCGATGGGACGAGACTAGCATTGCGATGGCTCAGCATCTACTGTCCATATGGTCAATTAGACATTACATGGAAACGGAGATCAGATTCTCGAGTGTAACCAATTGTATTGTTGTATACAATCACGTGTTTATCTCGTTGATACGGAACGTTTTCTCCACCTCATGAGATAGCTACTTGGCTATTACACATGAAGGTTTGGTATTGCAGACCACGAGTCATCCACTAGTCTACTTTTCACACAGAAGTCAATTACCCCCATCCAACACAAGAAACTTGCTCAAAAAGGAATGGCCATGGAGAAATACTTGTTTTACAAGCAAACAGAATAGACCACATAAATGTCTCATCGCTATAGCCTTCAGCCAGGAAGATATTCCTGAGTGGCATTACTCAGATGGAACAAGTGCTCATTGAAACATTGATCTAATCATGCTGGCAACCGGCAAGGATTGAAACTGAGTTTGCTTAGATGAAATTGCGGATTTCTGAGCATCATTTTGGACCAAATGAAATGAACATAAAAATGCAACTCAACAGCATCAAACAAGTGAAGCAGCAATCACTTCCGACTAAAACAATGCTGAAAGTACAACAATGCTAAAAGTACAACAATGGACCAAAAACAGCCATCACCTTCCAAGTCACTTCACAGCAAATCTGCAACAAGCGACGGCCGAAAATCCTAGCAGAAATACAAATAATAGCACAAAGCCTAGTACCTCCGTTAACCAACTTCCCAATTCCATGCCAACCGCACACTCCTCCTCCTCCTCCTCCTCCTCCTTCTCCCACATGGGTGGAAACTAATTCCTAGTCTCTACCAATTCAAAAATTCCATATCTTCTTCGGAGTCTCGATTTCAATTCCCCGTCATGTATTGCTATTTACACCAAACAAACAACAAATGTACAAACTTTGCCTTCCGACATTAATATAGAACCTGAAAAATAAAAGCAAAACACTAAACCTCAATCAGTTGTCTTCCAAAGCCCAACGCTGGCTCCTCTGCCGCGATGATCTACTGAACACATTACCAGACCGACTTCTCGAGCTTCTCAGCCTCCCGAAAAAAGACAAGAAATTGCGAAAAGCCTGAGCAAATCCCCCACTCTCTCTGGCCCTTCTTCTAGATGCCCATGAAATCCTCCTAGGAGCACCCGCCGTATTGAACCCACCATCCATCTCGGTGTAAACAACTGGGAGCTCACGCTCTGCGGCTCTTCTGCCTCCTGTGAACCTCCCCACGGCAAATCCACCACCGGGCAATCTCCAAATAGTCAACCCCACTGGCTCTTCTTCTCCAACCACGCCATTGTTCTCCGGCGATGCTCTGCCACTGCCGCGCGGGCCTCTCACATCAGTCGGGAGCTGGTGCCGGCAAACCGGGCACGAATTGCGGATTGAAAGCCACGGGAAGATACAATCTGAGTGGTAGATGTGCTTACACGGCATCTCGCGAGCTTCCGAGTCGAGCTCGAATGCCTCTTTGCAAACGGCACAGTGCGACTCCGTCGAGACGTGGCTGTCGGCGATTTTAATGATGGGCATGGAATCGATTGCGGCTTTGGATGCCGGAGCGTGGTCGAGCCGAGCGACGCCATTTTCCAATTGGGTCAACTGGTGGAGCAACCGGTCGAAACCCGACCCCATTAAGATATCCGACATGGACGACGGAAGCGGGCGGAGGCCTAACCCGGCTCCGTCATCGTAGAAGAGCTCGAAGCTTCCCGGGTCAGATTCAGCATCAGGTGGGCCCCGGAGAACGATGACCGGGTTAAACGGGGACCGATCGCGGCCGCTTCTCTGATTCCGGCGAAGTCTAGGCGGGCTCGGGCTCTGGGAAACCGGGGCGCTGTCGAGGAACATCGCGGCGGAGGGAAATGGGTGGTGTAGCGGAGAAGATCGGGTCGGGGTCGGGATCTCTTCAATAAACCCAGCTCCGCAATCGGGGCAGAGGATCGAATCTTGGGTCCGAACCCGAACTTGAATCGATCGGCTACACGTGTAGCACCAGTAGGACGATGGTGCCATGGAAGCCATATGAAGGTATCGGAAACCCTAGAAATTGCAGAGAAAGAGGGAAAGATGCTTTCTGTCCTCCGTTTTCGAAATTGGGAAAAGATTGAATCTTTGCTGGATTGGAATCGAAGCTCGGGGACCCAGATGAATGCAATTGAAATCTGGGGAGTTCAGATCGTCGAGTGGGATTGGAGGCCCAGTGAAGCAAGAGCAAAGAGGAGAGGGGAGAGAGAGGTAGAGAGAGAGAGGGGGAGGGAGGTGGGGTGAACAAAAAAAGAGAAAAACAAAGGTTTCGAAGCGGGTGAAGGGAAGCGGAGCGCGTTGTTCGTTAAAGCGTGGCACTTACGCTGGCATCGGCCCAAAGCGAAAGTTAATTTTAATAAAATTAAAATATAACAGATACAAAGATTTAACTAGAAATTTACCCCTGAATTTAAGTGGTTGTTCCATTTTAGTCCTCAACTTTTATTTTATTTTATTTTTGGGTTCCAAGTTGGTGTTTATACTTTAAACATTATGTTTAAATGAAAACACTATTTTAAACTTTAAAAATTGTGTATAAAAAAATTGACATAATTAATGGTTAACAAAATTTTATACAGAAAGAATTTTTTTTCGACCACCTTTAAACCGTCGTTAATTCTAAAATTAGAAAGAGAGAGAGAGAGATAAGATGTATATAGTGTTCTATGAATCAGTGAAACATTGAACAACCTCTTATTGCCGATTGTTTGGTTAACTAGGTTATGACCAATTTTTGAAGTGAAAACTATTGTTTTTTTTTCTTCTTCAGTTTAAAGTCAACCAAATGATTAGATTGTGGTTAATTTAGCTCGTCTATAATATAAATACTTATCCAATGATTGTGACATCCCACATCGTGCAGGGGAGTGATCCTTGAATGTATATTTTCATCCCTACTTAGCACGAGGCCTTTTGGGAGCTCACTGGCTTCGGGTTCCGTTGGAACTCCGAAGTTAAGCGAGTAGCGCGCGAGAGCACTCCCATGATGGGTGACCCACTAGAAAGTTCTCGTGTGAGTTCCCAGAAACAAAACAGTGAGGGCATGATCGAGACCCAAAACGGACAATACCGTGCGACGGTGGTGGAGCGTGCCCGGAAAGTGATCCGTCCCGAGAGGGGATGTGACAATGACTAAATGTCATGTGTTAATAGATGAAGGGCATTATGATAGACATTCAATTATGTCATCTTTTGTGCAAAATAACCACTTTATGCAATTTTTTTTTTGATACAATGTTTTACTTTAAACTAAGATGAAATATAAGAATAAGAATTCAAACTTGAGTTCATGAAAAAAGTGCATACGATCTAGCCAATGTGGCTGCACTTGTGTCTGCACTTTATGTCTTTACTCAAACACTTAAAAAACTAAGGGACCAACTTGAGACCAAAGTATGGTTAAGGACCAAACTGAAACCTCCAAACACTTTAGAGGCAAAGTGTGAAAAACGGAAAAGTGCTCAATAAGGAAAATAATTGGTACGTAAGAGTAATATACGCAATTGCATACGCAATGGAGTGTGTCGACTGTCGTGGGGATTGGGCCACACAAAGACGACATGTCGTGTGACATTTCTTTTAACAGGTTACAGCTCACGGAAGAGAAAGAGTAGCAGTAGTGGATCTCCTACCACATACCAAAAGACGAACATATCATCATGGGAGACAGAATAAACCACGTTTCCACCAATATATATATATATATATATATA
>JADOBS010299994.1:0-10259 GCA_015708375.1 Cydonia oblonga | reverse complement strand
GCTTGGTGGGGGTAGCGGAGCCTCCGACTGCCCCCGGTGTTGACCTGCTGGTCCATGTTGCTCTTCGGCATGTCCTGCTCGTCTATGATGTGGTCGTGATGCACGTGGTTCGTTCTATGCTACTCGTCATCGAGCTTGGCGGGGGGTTGCCTATGGAACTTGAGCTAGACTGCTCTCATGCCCTCTTTGGTCTACCATGTGGCAGCCTACTCTGGTGCCTTCACTGTTCTAAAAATCCCCGCCTAGCGTCGCCTAGACCCCCGTCCCGATTAATGCCTAGACCTCCTAGGCACCTACCTAGCCCGCCCAGACCTGCTGAACCGCCCGCCTAGACTGCCTAGGCACCTGCCTAACCCGCCCAAACCCGTCTAGACACTTGCCTAGGTTGCAACTCACTTAGATTTATTGAACACTTAATAAACACATAGTATATGTTTGCTCCCTATGTTTTCATTATGTTCCAATACTTCATAATATATGTGTCATTTTATTTTCTAGTTTATGATGAAATTATGTATATTTTAAGTATAAACAGACATTTATTTACACGAAATACAATAGATTTACTTAAATCCGCCTAGTCTGCCTAGGCACCCGCCTAGGCGAGCTAGGCTTCGCCTAGTCGCCTAGGCGCTAGGCCCAATCCCGCCTAGCGCCTTTTAGAACCTTGGGTGCCTTGCAAGAGGATCTCTTTGTGGGCCTAGCCTCGTGTAGACGCTTTACTTGGAATGTCCTCAATGCTCGTTGGAGTGTGGAGCCAACCTCGAATGCACACTGACTTGTGAGCTAAGTCGAGAATAAACGTTTTTGGGCACATCTAGGCAGGAGAAGACGTTTTCCCGAGGGCCCAAACAAGAGTACACATTACCCGAACGCATGGTTCGTGGCAGGCTAAGTGGCTCTTTGTCGAGACGTCATTGGAATGAGTCACGTTATTCTGCCGTCATCCTGCTTCAGGACAGCTCGTCGGTGGTGCATTGTGTCTCGATGCGCTTAAGGAGCTGGTTCACCAAGGTGGTCTGTTACACGAGAGCGCTTGTCAAATTGCCGACTTGCTGGGGCAGGTGGTGCTCGCCATTTAGATTGGAATAGTTTGGATAATGGGCGTCTCTATGTATGGTGGAAGTGTAGTAGACCGTATATACAAAGCTTGAGCCCAGAGCGGGCATTGCTGTAGAAAAGTGGGGTGAAAATAACCTTAAGTCGATCGCGAGACTGATAGTCAAAATTTGTATCATCGAAAGTGTGCTCGAATTTGATTGGGTCGCGGGCTGGGTAGCGGGACGGGCCAACCTAGTTGGGTGGTTGGGCTTTTCCTGGGGACGCGCTGGGCTTGCGTGTGTGGAAACTAGCCTTGGGCATGCGCTATGTCAGCGCTGGCTCCTGGCGGGCTTGGGCATGGTTGGCAGCTACGTGGGATCGAGCTGCCTTAGCAGCTAGTTGGGCCTAGTCTGCTACAATTTTGGCTGCCTGGTTGGTGCCTTGAGCTGCTATGGCTTGGGCTTCTTGGGCTCGGCTTACGGCTTGGAGATCTTGGGCCTCTTATCCATGAGATAGGAGTGGACCTAAGACTCATGGCCAGGGTTTTGAGGGCTGCGGCACTGCAAGGGTAGCGGTGGTTGCATCTGGGCTAGGCCTGGTGGTCTTGCCGTGGTTGCCGGGTCACGGTGGCTGCAGTGTTTTGGCATCATGGCGGTAAGGCTCCTTATGCCGTCTCATTAAGCCTTGAGGATCACCATCGTGTGGCTATGTCCCTAGGAAAAATTAAGTGATACGATGTGTGAGAACTTCAATGTAATAGAAAATTCAAGAAACCAAATGCAAGAGGCTTATTCGAGTACTTGAATCAGCTTTCAATGAAAGCACCAATTTGTCGATGCAAATTTTTGTCGTCTTCAGTCTTGACGAAAATGCACCTGCAAAACCATCAACACCTTAGATCGAAGATCTAAGCCTCACGCGCCTAAGGTGGGGGCGTTAGGCCAATGAATCTCTGATGCTTAAGTCAGTTTCTCTGAAGAGTAAAGTGTTTAGGATTTTTTTAGGATAGCAAAAGCCTCTTAAATTTGGTAGAATATGTGGTATATATAGGGGAGAGGGCCGACCATAGTGTAAGGGTTTTACCTACACATGTTGATATCCTATTGGCCAAGGTTTATGGAGAAATATCCTCAAGAAATAATATCACGAGATAATAGAGTAATTATCCCTAATTGACTTAAATTGGGATTACTTACTTGATTGGAGTCAATCTTCAATTGGAAATGTTTTAAAGATAGGATTTGGGTAATTAATCCTTATATTTAATGCTTTGATTTTTCCTTGCCAAGGGCAGGTGAGCTGTGTGCAATCGTATTCAGTTGCTAAGAACTTCACGGATGTGAGCTGTGCGTGGGAGTATCTGAGGAGTCTGCCCATTTATTGTTGGCAATCTTGTCTTTCTTGAGTTAAAGTTCACTTGTTGCTTCTAGAATTTATTTTAGACTCTACAATAACGCGATTCAAATTCGCCTATGGCAAAAATCTTTTACCCGTCAAGATATCTCTTACCTTTCAAGATACATAATCCTCATTGAATAATGTGAAAATTTTAAATTTGTATAAAATCTTTTAAAATTTCAATTGAATCTTAAATGGGCCTGTCATAATTGTGTTGAACACGGCTATTCATGGGACTCAAAGTTGAGACCACACTTTGTACTAAAAAGAAAAAAAACACCACTATACTGCTAATAGTCACACTTAACTTTGATTTAATTACAAACAAAATATTAGAATCGATTTCATTCGTGGCTTTGATTGCATTCCCCATCTAAGCTTCCACTCCCGTTCCATTCAACTCCAACAAGCACTAATTGCCTTTAACTTTAAACCCTAGAACATTGATATAAAATCCCTATCAGCGGTCGAAGTTGAAACCTTCTGGCTTTATTGAGTTTCCTTTTTCACATCTTTGAAAAATATTTGTGAAGCAAAAAATAATCAAGAAAAATATGAAGGCTACATGTGGACTTTTGAGTTAAAAAGATAAAATTACCATTGAGGTACACCGGGGACTCCCACGCACATGCAGCGGACAATAACGGCTCAATCGAGGTCAAAGGTGATCAAAATGATATTCTTTTAAACCCTCTCATCACTCCTCATCAAATCCTCACCCACCACAAGGTAACTCCCAATTATTCTTTTCAAATAGGGATTAATTACCAAAATTAATTGATTAATTTCCTAATTAATAGCCCCTCATTTCGTCAAAAATTCTCTAAACACTTTTCTCTCAAATTCTAACTTTGTCATCGGAGATTCTTTAGCCAAAGCCCTGCTCATTAATTGTGGGCGCATGACGCTCTTGGCCTTCATCTTAGGTATTATTGTTTTGCAGGTGCATTTCGTCAAACGAGAAGAACGCGGAAATTTGCATCCACAAATTGGTGCTTTCATTGAGAGCCTTGATTCACACGCTCGAAGAAGACTCTCGCATTCAAGGTTTCTAGTTTTTTTTTTGTTCATTCGTAGATTTTTCGTACGTTCTTATTTCTAGATTTTTTTATGCAAAAATTCTTTAACTAAATGTAAAGGAAAAGTACAATGACAAGAAATTCAGAAACCACGACGAACGGATTCCAACGTTTAAGAACTAGGACCACGACGAACCATGAAGCTCAACACGACGGCGAGTGGAGTGGCACCACCCCCACGGGACACCACCGTAGCAGCCACTACGATGGCCACCACAACAGCAACCACCGTGGCCACCTTTGGCAAGCTCACGACTGAAGAGGAGCAGCAAGCCCATGCAATGAGGGCATCATAAGTCGTAGCCCCAGTAACGCAAGCCCAAGCATAACGCATGACCCAAGGTTCGCAGGCCAAAGTTGCACCAAAGAAAATCTTGCGCCGCACGCCACATGCCATTCCACACCACACGGGCCCAAGCCCAAGGCTCACCGTTCCAAACCACACGCGCCCAAGCCCAGGATGAGCCGACCCGAGCCACAACCCAGCACTAGCGTAACGTGTATCTAAGCTGAGCCCAAGCCCAACTCCCATGTGGGCCGCACGTGGAGCAGCCAACTCCCATGGCCCAATCCACTCCCGTGGCTTCCCAAGTAGCTTATATCAGTCCAAAACCGGTTCATCCATCCGGACTTCAGATTTCTGGGCTGACGATTGAACCGGGGGCATTTTCACCCTATTTCTCCGCGGATTTCACATTTCCCAACTAAAATCTAGGGCTCGGAGTCCATTACACTTCCATTACTCAAGGAGACGCATTTCGTCCAAGCTCTTCCAACCTAAATGGTGAACAACACTTGTCTCGACAAGTTATAGAGTTGACAAACGCCATTGCACAATAAACGACCTTGGTGAATCAGCTTTTGCAACGCACCGAGATGCAACGTGCCCCGAACGAGGTGTCCTGAAGTAAGACAAGGGCTGACGAAGAACCTCTCCAGCGGAGTCTTGCCAAGCAGCCGCTCGACCAACCACGAACCGAGCGTTCTAGCAATGTACACTTCCAATTAGGCCCACGAGATAGCTTATATTCTCGTCTTAGCAAGCAGATGAGCGTACACTCTCTTTTAGGCCCATGGACTAGCATACACTCACAGTTGGGGCCTTATTCCGATAATCAACATGAGCAACCTTCTAGGCGAAGTGTTCATTTCTGGTTAGGCTCACAAGGAGCATCCTCTATCTTACATCAGAGTAGGCAACATGATGGACAAAGAGGAGCAGTCACTCAATCCGACTCAAGTTCAACCAGCAGCTTGGGTGGAATTCACTCGCTTACTAGGAACATACCATATGCACCATAGCCGTGGTGTAGACGAGCCGAGCACATAGAAGAGTAGCCTAGACTAGTAGGTCACGATCGGGGGCAGCCGAGAGCTCCACTACCCCACAAACGCAAATCAGGAAGAAGTAGAGAGGCTCCTAACCGAGCGATTGAGTGATTTCCAACGCAACGAGGTCACCGATGAGGTATTCCAAAGTAATAGTGGTTTCATACCCTACCGTCGCAATCTATCTAAAGTTTTAATGAGCTTTCCTTGGTTTTCACCAAAGAATATTCATCCTACCACACGATTAAGAAAAAGTCTGATAATTTGTTCAATGTGAAGAAGAATCCAAAGGAGTCGCTCCGCGATTACATGAAAAGGTTCAAAGCAGAGAAGGCAAAGATAGTTGGATGTGACAACTCGATAGCAAGTGCAGCTTTCCAAAAAATACTCCTAACATACCACCCGTTGTTTGGAGAATTGATCATGAAAGAAGATCTAACTCTGGCAGACTTTTTCGCTCTGGTAGAGAAGCATGCACTTTGGGATGAGGCTTGGTGAGCAGACAAAGTGCCCGAGCAGCCTCGAAAAAAATTGGCAGTAACTCAAAAGTAGGAGGACGAAAAGCAGTACAACAGTAAAAGAAGGCAGATGGCCAAGCGTAGGGACTGATGCCCAAGAACTACTTTAAGTTCTCGATGTCGATTCACCAAATCCTCCGGGACATCAAGAGCAAACCATGATTCAAGCTACCGAAACAATCAAAGGGAGATACTTCCAAGTTAGACCACACCAAGTACTGCACATTCCACCGAGGTCCCGATCACATAACTGATGACTACTACACTTAGAAGAACTACCTAGAGAAGCTTGTGAAATAAGGCAAGGTCGACAAATACTTAGACAAGCCAACTGCGTAGCCTAGAAGGAACTTAGACACTGACAAAGTTCTGACAACTAAGGTGATTTGGATTAATGGCATCTTCACCGAATCCGAGCACTTGGGGCCATCAACAATTCTAAGAAGAGGAAGATCTAGCAGGCTCTACAAGTCTCGTAAGTCTAGGTAGTCAACACCCAACCTAGACCCATTGTTGGCTTCACTGAGCAGGATGCTGAAGGTGTCGATTTCCCACACGACGACGCAGTAGTGGTATCTGTCCAACTAGCCTATGCCATAATCAACATAATGATGGTTGACAACGGAAGTGCAGTTAACGTGTTTCAATTCTCAGTAATTCATATGGGTTTGGAAAGCACAATAGTACACCAAGCAGAGGTACTCACCAGATTTAACAGGCACACCTCGACTGTCATCGACAACATCACATTTGACGTGAGAACACCGCCAGTTGTCTCAAAGTACACGTTCATGATAGTAAGCGACCCGTCTGCCTACAATAGGATTCTAGAACAACCTTGGCTAATAAAGCTGGATGCCGTAACTTCGTTAAGTATCAAACAATATGATTTCGCATCCCGAGGAGAGGAGTTGGAGAAATCAAATTTGACCAGGCTACATCTCGACGATGCATTGTGCAAGTATTGAAGGAATCAAAATAGAGGACCTTTACCCCCGTAGAGGCTACCGAGGTCTAAAGGGACGATGAAGCTGCTAAATAGCAATTACAACAGATGGATCAAGAAGATAGCATGCAAATCAACACGTCAGCAGACGAGACATGATGGAAACCCAAGGAGGGCGCCGAGAAGACTACTAAAATCGGCTCACATCTGAGCCCAAAGGAAAATGAGGAACTCACATTTTTCCTTAAGGAAAAATCACGACGTCTTCTTGTGATCACCTTCCAACAAGCTCAGCATCGACCCCAAGATAGCTTGCCAAAAGTTGCACGTTGACCCCGCTATCAAACCGGTGATCCAAAAAGGAAAACATTTCGCACCCGAGCAAGTGACGATGATCAAAGCAAAAATTAACAAGTTATTGGAGGTTGGATTCGTAAAAGAGGTAGCGCACTCAGTATGGCTCACCAAGATTATGCTAGTAATGAAGAAAGAAAAATGCAAATGTAGGGTTTGCGTAGACTACACCGACCCCAACAAAGGATGCCCGAAAGATCCTTACCCAGTTCCTCGAATCGATCTAATAGTAGATTCAACTTCTAGGAACTAGCTGGTCAGTTTCTTGGACGCATACTCCAACTACAACCAAATAGCCATGTACAAGCCCGATAATGAGAAAACCGCGTTCGTAATTAAGCGAGGCACCTACTGCTACAAGGTTATGCCTTTTGGCCTTAAGAACGCGGAAACCACTTACCAAAGCTTGGTAAACATGATGTTCAAGAAGCAAATTAGAGTAACCTGTTGGTTTACGTCGATGACATCATGGTGAAGGGTAAGTAGTGGTCAGACCACATCAGCAACTTTACGAAAACTTTTGATATCCTTAGAAAGTACAAGATGAAGCTCAATCTTGCCAAATGCATCTTTGGAGTATTTTCAGGCAGGTTATTGGGATACCTAGTAACCCAATGAGGAATCTAAGCACATCCCTACCAAATTCGAGCAGTCCTAGAGATGAAATCTCCAACTATTTTGAAGAAGATCTAAAGCTTGATCGGATGAATAGCCGACCTTAACCGCTTTCTCTCGCAGTCCACCGATTGATGCAAACCTTTTTTCAAAGCAATCAAGAAGGCACAACGAGACAAATGGGATGACGAGTGTGAAAGAGCTTTTCCAGACTTGAAGAAGTATCTCACATCACTTCCCTTATTATCTAAGCTAGAAGCAGTTGAGGACTTATACATCTACTTAGCCATCTTCGAAGTAGTGGTAAGCTCTGCCCTCATATAAGAAGGGTTGGGGGCCCAACTGCCGGTATTCTACACTTCTAAAGCTCTTCTCGATATGGACACTAGACGGAGATTTCTAGCATTTGCATGTCGACGACGCATCTAACTACAAAGGCTGTGGAACATGTATGGTTCTCGTCACCCTAGATAGTATGATGCTTGAGCAAGCGATCACTCTAGGCTTTAAAGCATCCAACAACAGAGCGTAGTACGAGGCTCTACTAGTAGGCCTTCGAATGGCAAAAGACTTGGCGATAAAAAAAGCTCGCAATTCATTCTGATTCCCAGCTAATCACTAGCTAGTCTATTAGGGGTACATGACAAAACATCTGAGGATGGCACAATACTTAGAGAAGGTACAAAAGCAACTTGAGGTGTTTCAGACTTATACCCTCACTCAAGTTCACCTGGCAGACAACACTCACGTCGACGCGCTAACCGGCTTAGGCTCTACCTTCGATCACCAATTTAAACCCTCTATTCTGGTGGAGTATCTAGATAAGCCAAGCATAGAGGCAGAGCCAGCAGTCAAGGTGTCACAGGTTAGTATAACTCTAAACTGGCAAAGTATCATTATAGACTACTTAGTTAATGACATACTCCCTACATAAAAGGTTGGAGTCTAGAAAGCTCCAAACAAAGGCAGCATACTACTACATGTGGAACGGCATTCTCGTTTGAAGATCCTACACTAGTCCATATCTTCGCTGCCTAGCGCCTCCCAGCGACCTAAAGGTTATAAGTTCAATCCACAGAGGTGACTGTGGAAATCACTTTGGAAGCCAATCCTTAGCACATAAGGCTCTTAATGCAAGTTACTACTAACCTACTATACATCAAGACACTAAGGAATTAGTGCAAAAATGCAGCAGCTGCCAACACTATATGTCGAGGCCAACACTACCTGCCAGCAAACTACACCTACAAACAAGTCTTTGGGCGTTCGTGAAGTGGGAAATTGACTTGGTAAGGCCAATGTTGCTCGTTACTGGGGGTGGAGGCATGATGATTGTGGCAACATACTACTTTACCATGTGGGTGGAAGCGAGGCCCATGACAACCACAACACAGACAGACATATAGTGCTTCATATGGAGGAACATCATTTGCCGATTTGGCATCCCTCAATCTATCATCACAGACAATGGTCCACAATTCGTAGGCAAAGATTTGGCGAAGTTCTTCCAAAAATATGGCATCAAGTAACACATGTCCACGCCAAGGTATCCCAAAGCAATGGGTAGGTCGAAGCATCCAACAAGATAATCTTCGACTGCCTCAAGAAGTCCCTCTCCAACAAGAAGGAAAAATGGCCAGACGAACTTCCTGGATGTCTATGGGCATATCGCATAACCAAATGATAAACAACCGGTGATACTTCTTTCTCTTTGGCATTTGGTTCGAATGCAATCGTTCTTCCCAATGTCATCGTGCCAAGTATCAACACTTTACTACCAAGCATCGAGCAAAAGGAAAATGAGATGGCCACAAATCTAGATATGGCAAATGAGAAAAACAAAAAGGTCATCACCTG
This sequence comes from Cydonia oblonga, assembly GCA_015708375.1. NCBI lineage: Eukaryota > Viridiplantae > Streptophyta > Magnoliopsida > Rosales > Rosaceae > Cydonia > Cydonia oblonga. The sequence goes on along the minus strand of JADOBS010299994.1, from coordinate 1,122 downwards.
CATCATAGCCTACCAGCAACATCTCCTCTCTAGCTACAACAAAAGGGCCAAGATCCCGAAGTTCTAGCCCGAAGATCTAGTCCTATGGAAAGCCTTCATTACTACTCGAATAGAAGGCTCCAAAAAGATAGATCCTATCTGGGAAGGTCCGTACAAGATTAGCACAGTAGGTGGCAATGGTAGCTACACTCTTGCCACCATGAACGATAAAGAAATCGAGAAGCAGTAGAACGTCTACAATTTGAGGAAATACCATACGCGACCTCCCACTATATCAAAGCCTGAAGACTTAAGTAGCTCAACGAGCACCACCTTACAAGCCGAGGACTATCCAATTGTTATGCAATTTCTACCTTATAGCTTAATTTTCTTTCGTTTCACTTGTTTTCAATAAGGAATTCAGAAGTAATTTACAACTTGGCTCGACGACATGTTTACAACAACTGATCGCTCTTGCACTTCAAAAAAAGACCTTACCCTTCTTAGGGATTTTATCGCAGGAATTGCACCCCCTAGGGACCAACCATGCTCTCTAGTGTGAGAGGGTAAACTAATTCCTCGACACCCATATATGTCCGCTCTCTAATACGGGAGGATAAACTTTACACTTCGAATATCCAGACGTGGATGAGTCGGGATGCCCTGGTATAACTAGGTGCACGATGGCTTGTGCTGGGATTCCTAGAAGTAGCCACAATGGCCTTTTTCAAGGCTTAGCTAACTAAATGACTGAAGGATTTTGGGTCTCTTGGCCTAATTTGTGGGGAACCAGGCCTCAAAGACAAAAGAGGCACATTACGCAATACGCCCTATGTATGGTGCCTTGGAATCCTAAAGCTGCTACTGAGTGCACTAAGGTAGCCTATGGTTTCCAGAAGTCTGTCTACGGCTTGCCCTTCAAGCAGTGAGCCGCGCTAAACTTATACAACCGCACATTTTTTGTGACAGGTTAAACAAGTTAGTGTGCATATACGAACCTTTGTCCACTGCTGACATGCTACGCAATCGATAAGCTTTACTTCTGCCAAGCGCAGAATTATCATTTAGATTTACAGTAATTCCTAAAGTGTTGTGATACTGCTACACAGCCTATGAAATTTGTTACATAACAATCAAGGAGTT
>JADOBS010299993.1:0-10258 GCA_015708375.1 Cydonia oblonga | reverse complement strand
TTGGCAACCCCAAATAGCTTCAGGCAAGCATGCTTGAAACACAAATGCAGATAAACAGTCAGGTAGGCAGAAAACTAAGAAGTCAATTCGGTAGCTTAACAGTTCCATTGGCAACCTAATAGTTCCAGCGCTATAATAGGCAGCCAGAAAGAAGAGGGAATTTGGGGAAATGAAAAATCAAAGAGATCAACAAAAGGGGAGTTACGAGTCCTAGCCCTCAAGGATCAGGAAATAATATCCATTCCCATAAGAGAAATTGGAGCATTGGTCCCCAAATTTTAGACAAATGGCAGCTTTGGTTCGTGAATTAAAAATTCGTGAGTGTTGGCCCCTGAACTTGTCACAATGTGGAGCAATGGTCCTTTTGAGTAATCCCGTTAGACCTTCCATCCCTTATTTCCCCCTTTAAACCTTTTATGTTGGATGAAAGTTCTAACGGAGTTCCCCAAAAGGACTATTGCTCCACATTGTGACAAGTTCAAGGACCAAAACTCCAGTTGGGCAAAAGTCCAAGGATAAATGCTCCAATTTTCTCTTCCTACAATGGCATGTTTACTTCCCCCTAAAACATGGGTTTTGGAATTATTCCAATTCTGGAATCCCCATGTGTTAGTAACATACATGGCATAGAAAACAGTACGGGTTCCACACTAAAATCTATAACCCAATGCCTGAAAAATCAGAATCAGATTGACTCGGAGGAGAGGGAGGGGTTGCAGTTGATCCCACACCATCTTCTTTCCTTTCCCCGATTCATGACTTTCCCCATTCGAAGTGAGTAACATAGCAACAGATTGGAAGATATCAATTTTGGAATAGAAATTAATCCAAGGAGTGAATACCGCATATATCATTTTCAGCTTTTACATCAAACACAAGCAAACCTCTGACAAAATTAGAAACAGAATTGAGTTATTCCTGACTAGAACTAAAATTGAAATAGAAAAGAACATCGGGATGTTTAAATTATAACTTCTATCTAGATTATTCAATTTGGCCCAAAACAGAAAAAATGCATACATTTTATTAGGAACAAAATCATACCTTCAAGGATGGTACTAAAGCAAAAACTTCATCTGTGGTTTCTGGACAAACATTGGCAATCACACATATCTGTGGCAAAAAAAAAATAAAAATAAAAAATCAGGGACCAGTCCTTAAATTTTAAGAACTAATACAGAAGTTTGAGATTATAACCTCGCCATCTTTGACACCATATTTTTTTAGTGTCCTGATATTCAAGTTAAGGGTTCAAAGCAGAGAAAATATCTGTATACACACACGTATAAACATCAAGAAACAAATCAAGCATACTAAAACATGCGCACACACACGCTGAGCAAATCAAGGATACTCAAGAATGTGTCTCGCAGACTGGGGATGAGTATAACGGCTGGAGCTGTTTGCGTACTGCAGTCCCTTGTCGAATGATCTGAAAACAAAACCATTTAGGACACTTCATATACAGAAAATTAACATCAACTGTTATAATAAACTATTTTCTCTATCACCATTCTTTCATTGAGATGATAGAACTTGATTCTTACACAGGGATTTTAATAGTAGGATCTTTTGACAACATGACCATCTGCTCCTGGATGCCTTGTAATATATCGGCAGCCTCACAATCCATCATACATTTGGCACTCTTTGGAAGTTCTGCATGTATCAACAAAACTGACAACATTATAGTGCTTAACGACAAAGATTATTTTCAATGTCTGAGACTGAGCTGTACTCTTATCGTAAGTATTTGATATACAAAATATCAAAGTGCTCACCCTGCTCAATTTTGAGCTCCAGTGGCTGCGGTTCTTTCTTTCTACCATTTCCGATGGTGTCTCCTTTCCCCCCTTTGCCCCAATCAGCTTAAAAATCACAGTTTGCAAAAGAAAGAGAGAAATATAATAAAATCGAGATCTTTGACTTCAAATATGCAAGTGATGAAAATGGAAATTCAGAATTTCAAATAATATTAAACCTTTCCCTGAAGCAGCAGATCGGCTATCAAATTTTGACGAAAATTGTGATTTGGGTTCCCGGGAACCTATAAATACAAGAACAAACATTTCAGATGTTGAAAATCGAAGACGATAAGCACATGCATGACACACAGGATCCACTGACTAAAATGTGAGACTAATTTAATAGGAACAGATAGAGTTTAGAGAAACCGTACCTTCAGAATCAAACTGAACTCGTCTTCCCTTCTTGGACTTTGTTGAGCTATCATCCCTACCTACACAAACCAATGGAATGCGATTACCTCATTTCTTTTACAAACAAAAAACACCCGATAAAAAAATGTCCAAGAAAGAGAAGAAAGAGCAGACCATCCTTTGTGGTAGGAGGGGTAGATTTCAGCGAAGATTTAGGCAAAGAAAACCCCTTTCCTCCTTTCTCCGACATCACCACCACTGAATGTAGCAAATTAACACCCTTTACACACTATTATATTCACTGTGTAAAATTAAAACCTCACAAGGTTCAAAATTAAAAATTAAATGAAGAGCGAGAGAGTGAAAAAGAACCCTAATCCAATCCCACGAAAAGGGAAAACCCACATTTTAAACAGAATCCGTGGAAGTGTACCACCGGGGAGGGAGGGAGAGAGGGAGGGAGGGAGAGAGCGAGCGAGCGAGCGAGCGAAGGAAGTCAGCGGCGGAAAGGGGAGGACCGCAAGTGGCTTCAGAAGTGCTAACACTCGGGGTTTTGATTTGTTGATCTTCTTCGCTGGCTTTATGTTTCCTATTTGGTTTTCACCCTGCCTTGTGTCCTGCACTGAATGCCCTCAGAAGTCAGAACAAGTCCCACCCCATGTGGGTAGGCCGGCTCACAGCACACAAAATAGGACCTTCCGTTTTTTTGCTCCAGCCCAGCTGAATAGGTTGGCACCCAGCCCAAGCCAGTCTTCAAGCCAGCCCAAAATATGCTGTTATGGGACGGGTCATCTGACGTCAAGCTTGCATCAGCTTGATGTCAAAGCTCACTGATTTTTTTTTTTGCGTCAGGCGCGTGTGAAACATCCGCGAGTGGGGATGCGTCACTGACAAAAAAAGGTGGTGGGGCTCGCCGTTGCAGCGCACCAATTTGCACCAATGAGTGGCCACGTGGCTCATTACAGGCCGTTGGATTCCAACAACTAGTTTTCTGGACCGTTGGATTTCCAACGATCAAAAAAATCTGAAATTCGAACGTAACGGCTAGTTGACGTGGTGCTTTGTGGGCCGTTCGATCCAAGATCAACGGTCGATATTTTTAGCCCAAAAAAAATAACACAACGATCAGAATTATAACTGTTGGCCACGTGGCAACATCAGGGCTGTTGGATTTGAATCTTTTTCAAATCCAACGGTCCAGATTAATTAAGTAAATTAAAATTATTAAAAATTGTTAAAAAATACAAAATAAATTTTAAAAAAAAAAAAATTCCTAACCATCATCTTCCACCTTACACCACATTTCAATATTTTCAACACTTTCTACAAAGCTTTCATATACTTTTTGTGTGAAAAAAAGGGCTAAGTGGAAACTCATCGAAGATGTTACGTTGTGTGAATGTTGGGTTCATACTGCTCATGACCCAATTACGGGTAATGAGATGGAGTTACAAGAAATGTGGAGTAGAATTACGAAAACATTTTGCGCTATACATGGAAAAGACGCTAGAAGTAGTCAAAGTCTTCAAGGTTGTTAAAAAAAAAAAAACTCAACACATCCTTTACTTGTTGGAAAAACACTATCTCGATTGCTTTTGGTAATTTGTGTAGTGACACGTAGCGTGTCGGGATTGGTTGAAAATCTTAGCGAAAATTTATTCACAAAATAGTACGTTTGGATAATGACACGTGGCATGACGAGATTGGTTAAAAATCCTATCCGAAATTAAAACTAAATTTAAAATTTATTATTTTATAAAATAATTATTTAATATTTTAAATGCGCTGGGTGCCAGCGCATTTTGTAGGGGTGAAGATCGTTTGTGCCAACGCATTTTTTAGAGGTGGATAAGCATTTGGCCAATTTAGTGTTCATCCTGTTCATTGAGTGGATTAAATAGGATGAATGTCAGCGCATTTTTTTAGGGGTGGACTTGCTTTCATCAAAAGCCAGATGTCGTCTTTAAATGAGGACAACTCTGTCATTTCACTCCTATTTATTTTATTTTAAGCCCCTCTTGTAATTTAGATGGCGTTGATGCTCTCTGTAAATTTTTTCAATTGAGTTAAAGATACGTTTAGACCATCTCCAAAGGAGATGTCAAATCATATGTGGAATTCTATGTAATCAAATTTGAAAGTATGAGTGAGCTCCAACCGATATGTCAATCCTATGTGGATTGACATATGAGTTTTCATATGTCAAATTTGACATATAAGAAAAGGTGATGTCAATTTTTTTTTAATTATTTTATTATGTCGGTCATATTAATGCATCAATTATAGATCTTGAAAATGTATTTTTATTTATTTATTTTTAAAATGGATCGTACAAATATTATTTATAACAAATAAACATATCAGTTGAAAAAAAGAGAAAATTTGACATTGCCACATCAATCATCAAATTAATATTTGACATTTATCTATTGACATCTCCTTTGGAGATGCTCTTACTTACAAGTACACCAAGAGCACATTTCTGGCTGACAAGGAAAGAAAAAAGAGTTTCGTCGTCTTTTTTCCGCTTTCATCTGTTGTGCATAAAGCAAAGAATTCAAAATGCCTCAATAAAATTAACGAGTTTTTGGCTCCCAATTTCAAACGATTAATTAATTTTTTGTAACATATTCTATAGAATGAGAATTTGAATCATTCAATATTATCTATATCAAAGAGTGAGGGAAGTGGGCTAAACTTTGCAATAGACTAACCTGAATTTTGTTCGAATTTTCCGTTCTGGAGAATCGAACAAGATTTCTCACTACAGGTAAAAAGAAATATCACTAGGCCGCAGTACTAAATAGCAGCTTTGCATGGTTTTAAAGTCTTCTTCTTATGGTTGGTAAAACTATACCGACATTGGCGCCATGGCAAGAAGTTCCCACCCTTTATGTTTAGAGTATGGCACAAAGGGTGGAGAGGACTCATCATAAGATAACATAGTTCAGAACTGAAACTTTTTCTCCAATTCCAGAGGAATAAGGAACAAACAAAAAGAAAAACTTAATTACATGAAGTGCAGTGGGAACGAGGATGATTGATGTTCATGTACGTTTTTGCTATCTATCTTTGCCTTTGTCGTGGCCATGGTCCGGCCTACTTCCCCTTTGGATCATCTTCTTAGCGTCCAACTTGCTCCCTGCACCTGCAGATCCAGATGCTCCTCCTCTTACGATTTCCCTTCCCATATTATGTCCTTGATGATCTACTTGTTGCGTTTCTAATCTGACACCCTTTCTTTCGTTTTTCAATGCCAACTTTCCGCCTGATCTTTTGTTTTGCATTTGCAGCAGTGGATTATCTTTCTTTGCAGCGGTACTACTACTTAATTTATCATGAACATTTGCTGCTCCCAATTTTAGCTTATGACTATGACTATCCGATTCTCTGCTACTTGGCATTGTTTGTTTTCCTGGCTCATGGCACTGGGAGGGTGTTATTGGCAGTGGCTTATGTTTACGACAATCATGAGTTGCTGCTGCTGCCTTGGAGTTGGAACCTCTGTCTCTCTCTTGTTCAAAGAAGAGGACTTGCACAACAGTCCTCAATGGTAGCCGCTCATTTTTCACAGCATGAGCGCGTACCTCAGGCGACAACTTCTGGCAGTCTAAAATGCGGCACAAGCGTTTCTTGTCTGCCTTGCTTAGATCAACATGCTCCTACTTATTAATACATATGTTTCATCAAATGGATTAGTCAATCAGCATTTAGTAATTAACTGTACTCATGAATTCTAAATGGCAATGGCATTCACTTCGATTAATAAATTACATACTTACATACCTTTAGATAAATGTTAATAGCCTTGTAGATGCCGTCATGGTCTTCCCTTGCAGTATCTGGCAAAGCTTCAGCCAGAGATACCACTTTTGAAACTGGCATGTTGACATCCCTGGCAACAACTTGAAGGTACGAATCAATGAGTTTCCCAACCTTTCTCATTGTTCCTAAAACCTGAGCACTTCTGTCCAATTCAGAAGCAGCTGCAGGGGATTGTCTTCTCCATAGCACCAAGAAACTTTCTAACACTTCCAAAACCAAGTCAATATCGTAAAATTCCAGGTCAGTGGGCGAGTTTGAAGGAAAAATCAGGTCATCCACCGTTGCCTCTTCGAGTTGTAGACCAGACCTCCTTAACAGGTCAGTCTTTGTCACTGGGGACACTCTCAAGTAATTGGCAATTACAGTAAGCCTTAGCAAGAAACCAACAGAAACTGCTCCCTTATCTCCGGGAATCATACTCACAATGCTATCAACAATTCTTCGATTGTTTTCCATGAGTTCCTCATCTGTCTGTGGAGGTGTTCTTGTGGTATCTGGCAGCCAACGACAAGCATAGACGTGCAGAGCTTCCCCAATGAGCTGTGGTGGCAGCACATGCGTGGCTCTAACAGCAGTAATTATACATCGAAACAGGTCTACATCAAGATCTGATATATCCTCAGTCCACCAATCCTTTGGGACAGAATGATGTTGCTTTTTGGTGTAGCCAGGTCTGGTATAAGTGTAGGACCATGCAACCTGAAAATTAAAATTGACTAACATTACTTAGTTTGAGCAAATCAATAAGGAAGAATCAAATAAACCGATTGCTGACAGAAGAAGCATAATAATAAAATATTCATGAGCATTATATGACCTTTGCTGGAGGAGTAAGGATTTTCTCAACAATTGAATCAATGCACTTTCTGATGATCCCAAGATTCTCAGACCACTCAGGCAACTTCACTGTAGTTTGTAGTGCAGTAATGGAGTCTTTCCAACCTTCAAGAATGCATGAATTGAAGAAAGCCTCGAGTTTTGGAACAAAATTTCCCTTCTCTACTGACTCGGTCATTCGGAGGAACTTGGCAGCACAAAATGCAGGTACAAAATTATAGGCGCTGAGATTAATTGTAATCCCGTAACAGAACTTAGCACACATTTCAAACGCATCTTCACCTCCTGGAATATCGTGAAGCTTTATGCTGACCTTTTCCAAATCACCAGAGTCAGAGCAAAGCCGTTGTAAGAGGCCACATTTTGGAAGAAGTGGAAACTGCAGCTAACAAAAGCACAATTATCCCTTAACCAAGAGCAATGCATGCAGAAGAAGTGCTAGCTGAATTAGTTTACTGCATGATTTTATAAAATTCGGAAAAATAGTGAAAATGTTCATTCTTATTGCACATCAGTGAATACATGAGAAAATGAAATTGGTGCAGTTCCACAAAACATTATTCCTTGTAAATGATCTGATCATTACCTTGTGGAGAAGATAATGGATGTTGTTAATTTGTATGACAAAGTCGCTGGGTACATCCGAAATCACGGTCCTGCACACATAGTGAATGCAAAATCAGCTGAAACAATGCTGTTGCGAGGGCACATAAATCAAGAAATTTAATATATAAAACCAAAGCACAAAGTAGCAATTTCATTATGAACGTGAGCTGTGAGGAGGACGTACGTGTGAGGAAATTGATTCTATGCATACCCATTCAATCTCATGTATGGAACACCGGTGGGAAAACAAGTCATAGCTAAGCTAGTACCTGGTAGCTTCTTCGGTGTAGAAGGTGTCCGGCTTGGTTCCAATTTTCATGAACTTCATCGTCAGATTGGTACTTTCTTTTAACAAGAGATGACAACAGGTTCTCCCTTCAAAATACTTGTGCAGCAATATACCCTTTTCATGATTTCTCGAAGAGATTAGCTAAAATCCCAAGGGTATGCTGTATATGTTTGAAAATAAGAAATATATATGGGTAGTGCATTTTGGGAAAAGTATCTATCCATGCGTGATATAATTGAATCATAAACATTTCAGTAAATGATTTACAGATATTTTTCCAAATTAAGGGAACCAAAACTGTAAATTGCAAGGATATATGGCAGGGAGATTTTAATTAACTAGCCAGCTAATTCACCAGACAGACCAAAGCAATTTGTGTGGTCAAATCCAAATATACACATATAATTAGCAGTAAGATGGTTGCAAATTATGAACAAGTGCTGAGGTAGGAGGCTGATTTTGATTGTTTTAGAAGTCGAACCAACATACAAGTTTGAATCGTCAAAATCCACAAATTAAGATAAGAAATTTAAGAATATGATTAAGTTGGGAATTAGTAGGGTTTATGGCCCTTAGTTACCTGATGATGGTCTTTTGTCCGGCCAACAAGGTGTCAAGGATCCACAATCCACCTGCAGCTCCTCCAATTTATACATACATAAGATATAAATATACACACACAGAGCAAATAACTAGTACAGAGAGTTTTCCTAAATTGCACTAATAATAATTTAATAACAAGAAATTAAAACCAAGAGGAGTTAATTTTGCTCCGAGAGTAGTCAGACTCGATCGGCAGTGCATCTGTGAACTCTCAAACTACTCTCATTCAACTCCTTTGTGTTGAAATTTGACACAAGGAAGGAAGTAAGGATGCCATGCAAATAATTTTTAATATTTTTTATGTGTATATTTGTTTAATTTGGAAGTTACACCGTTTGTGGATGTATTTGTATTAGTGGACGAATTTGATTAATGAGTGGCTGAAACTCATTTAATTATAAGGAGGTGAAACGCGGCCACTTGGACTATACCCTGGTCACTGACGACTGCTAGGAATCAGTTGCATGCAGTGCAGTGACTCAGTGAGCGAGCATTTATATATACGGGATATCCAGATCCTCTCCTGAGCTTCTCTATGCGGATCCAGCGGACCACGTAATTGTGACCGTTGATCCAAATTAATGCATCGGCATTGAAATCGCCCAAGTTCTACATAGGAAATGTTGTTGTTGAATGCGGACAGCCACATCAGAATTGAAATCTTCTGTTTAGAGCAACCTGTCAAGAGCAATTCGGCACTTCCCAGGGAAAGAGGAAGAAAAAAGGCCATTTTGCATAGAGAAGCTTTGGATTCATGACCGCACGATTTGGATCAACGGCCATGATTATGTGGTCCGCTGGATTCGCATAGAGAAGCTCATGAGAGGATCTCGATCCATATATATATATATATGGCTGTTTCTCTTGTATATATAATTATACATGCTCTTCATGAAACGGAATTCTCATTTTCTTTTTTTTCAAAAATTGAGGATCAGTTGTGGAGCTCATTTTACATCGAACTTTAACGATCCGAACCATTTGTTTTATAAATCTCGATTCATAGATTACCATGCAAAAATTCAATTAAATTGGAACTCATTTGCCTATTTATTTATCAAAATAAAATTTCATTGTTTATTATATAATAAAGTATTCGTGAACTTTTTTTAACCCAATTAGATATTTTAAATATTTTCGATTTGGCTAATATTTTGCAAGGATGATCTGTGAGGTATAACTTCAAAAAATAGACGATTTTGATCGTTAAATTTCAGTAAAGTATGGATCCCACAACTAATGCTTATTTTTATAAAAAAAATGGAACCCCTTCTCTTAAAAGCTTCCTATATGTATGTGTATGTGTGTGTGTGTGTGTGTGTGTGTGTATAAAATATTATATACCTAGTGTGTTCCAATTCCTAGTCTGATATATGATCCAACCGAACTCAACTCAATCCCCGGACTCATGACTCGCATAGCATGACCTAGTTTATACTGTTAAACCACTTTTGGCCTGGATGTTTATATCCTTGAAAGAGAAACCATATATTTAGTGCTAATGTGGCACTACAACATTTTTCTTAATCAGATAGGAAAAAAGCCCTACATTTTTTTTTTCCAATTAGCAGGTCAGAAAGAATAATTCAAACATTTTTGGATAAAAAATAGAATATTAATTAGTTCAAATGTGTGTGTGTGTGTGTATCTACTTATCTATCTATCTATCTATCAGAAAAGAGAAGCATCGGTCGCAAGAAACGTTTGCTGATTAAAGGTAGCTTGGCTAGAACACCATAGACAATCTACTCTCTGCTTATATGACTTATGACGCCAACTTTGTTGAATACATACAAAATTATAATATATGAGTGCGCATGGCCTCTCAAGTTGTATGTGTATATATGTACAGACGAATATATATATATATATATATATATATATATATACATATTTATAGATAGATAGATAGATACTGGAGAGCGTAGACCATTTAGCT
>JADOBS010299992.1:0-10257 GCA_015708375.1 Cydonia oblonga | reverse complement strand
GATATGCAGCCCAAAAATGCTCCATTATCAACTTTCGTGTTCACTCAATTAGCAGTTGCTGCTTAGGCTGATTTTTTTTTTTTTTTTTAATACAATGACCTTACACCAATTTTTGGATTACAATCACCAAATGAGAAAAAACATGATCCTTGTGCATTTTGGTTGAGATCGGTAGCTTCTTAAATCTCCAAGGTTACAAAAACATCTATATATGTATAATCAAAACTTTCATTGTCCTTATAAACCGTAAAACAGTGACTATGACAAGAGATCAAATACATTGTTACTGTGAACCCTAAATAAAATATGTTGGGACGGCTCCACTGTTATAAGATTTTATAACGAAAGATATAAGCAAGTGCCAAGGAAATCAAAGAAACGCAACATCAATAGCGAAAACATATAACACCTTCAAGAACAGTCGCCTATGCATTCAGATCAAAGCATATCAGTGTATTCAAGCACAGCACTAACAAGATTAATTTAGCAAGCACGGTCACATGCAGCTGAACTGTGTTAAGAAACATTCAAGATCACATGCAGCTGAACTGTAACAAGAAACATTCAATGCTACCTTCGTCTTCAGGCCCTTTGACGATGATAGAGTGTAGTTTTACGACTTGAAGAAAAGGTATATAAATCAAAAGCTGCTCATCCGCATCGCTCTCCAGATTCAAACCATCATCTTCTCTATAACCCTAATCGTTAATCAACAAGAGTAAGTAAGTAAAACTCCCCGTTACATCCAATCCAAAACATGTTCAAGTACTAATCGAACTATATCATTAAAACACAAAAAATGAAACCACACAACATCAATCGTAAATCTTAACAATATTTTAACAAAACCCCATCAAATTACATCCAAGAAACAATAACAAAACAAATAATTCTCCAAGTAAAAAAGATTAAAAACAAGTAAAACAGAGTGAACAATTATAAAATTTACCTGCTTGAGAGCGTTGGCAACAGAGTGAGAAGTGCTTTGGTTGAGGCATTCAACACCAGACCAATCTATGAAGTCCAATAGATCAACCTGCCCCAAAAACAAAGTTAGCAGCATTAAAGCAGTGTCGTACTGCAGGATCAGAATTTGGAATTCTCTGGGCCGGGAAAGAAATTGGGTAATTCAAAAACTGGGTTTTGATCTTTAGGAGAAACCCAGATGCCAGATTCAAACTTTTTCCCACCAATTTTCGGATGTTGTTTTTACTTTTAGCAACGAACCCAGAAGAAGAAAAGGGAAATTGGGAAGTGGGTGTTTTACTTACTTGGCTTCTTTGGATTGCACTAGCCGATTCTGCAGACATGGTTGACGATATTGAGAGTTTGAGTTGAAATTTGGACGACGGGAACGAGACAGATGATAGTTTGGGGTACGAAAGCTATATATAGTGGGTCAGTTGAAGAATCCGAAGCCGAAGAGATGCAGTTTCCGTCTCCAAACGAGATTCTTAAATTTTAAATGGAATGTTACTAATCAAATTTGAAAGTAAAAACAAGTTTTAATCAGTATGTTAATTTTATGTAGATTGATATATGAATTTTTATATGTTAAATTTGACATATGAGAAAATATATCAAATTATTTATAATTATTTTATTATGTGGATCTTATTAATGCACAAATTATAGATCTTTGAAATTTATTTTAATTGATTTCTTTTTAAAATTAATCATACAAATATCATATATAATAAAAATAAAATAAAAATAAAAATAAACATATCGGTTGAAAGTATAGAAAATCTGACATTATCACGTCAGCCATCAAATTAACATTTGACATTTATCTTTTGACATCTCCTTTGGAGATGCTCTTACCTGTTAGTCCATCTCCAACCCTTGAGCTAAAAGCTAAAAAATTTAGTCCATAAAATTTAGTTTTTAGCCCAGAAACAGTTTTTATGCTCTAACCCTTCTAGTCTAAAATTTTAACCCCAGATTATTAAATAATGAATTTAGGCTAATTTTTTGTTCTTAAATTAACTTTAAAAAAAATTATGTAGACTATTGTAAATTAATTTTATAAACATTTTAGTCTAAAAATATTTAAATTCCGATAAATATTGAAAAATCACTAAATCGATACATGAAACTCATGAAACACTATGGAAAAATATGAAAATCATGGTAGAGATGTATAAACACAAAATATATAAAACACACAAGACACACATAACACATGTGAAGCACATACAAAACACGTGTGAATCACAAACACATGTGAAGGACATACAAAACACATGATAAAGATGAAGCACACACATAATACATATAAAACATATGACACACACGAAACACATACAAATTACATACAAAACACATGAAAAGTGAGTTTTGTGTGGATGTTTGGACAAATACATAGGTATTTATAGAGTTTTTTGGTGAATTTTGAGTTAAATAATTTTTTTTTAATTATTTTAGCCGTTAGATGTAAATTTGGGTTGTTAGATCTTTTTTTTTTACCGTTAAATTTGATTATATTCGATTTCAGCCGTTGGATTCAATATATTTTTAAATTACATTTTTTAAAAAAAAACAAAAAAACAAAATTTGAATCTGGACCGTTGGATCAACCAACTGTCCAAAAGTAGTAGTCGTTGGATGAAAAAAAGAGTCGTTGGGCTCCTGATGGTGGCCTAACAGTGGGTACCACCATGTCAGGCGCTGAAGGCCTCAGCTCGCGTGGGGAGAGTGGGGCGCGTCCTCGGGCTGAGATTGGGTTGGGTTTGGGCGTGTCCACGCGCATATGGGCTAAATCTTGAGGGCTATTTGGCTTTTGTTTGGCTTTCGGCTTTTGGCTTTTAGCCCAATCATTTAGGTTGAGTTGAGTTGGGTTTGGGGGAGAAACAAATGGGAAATTTTGGCTTTTAACCCAATGATGGGTTTGGTCTTAAGAATAAAAACTTATATATAACAAGTGTATTATTGAACATGGAATGTCACGAGACCGACGATAAATTTATTTTATGTAAGATTTTTTTCTCACTATAAGTTTACTTTTCTCTTTTCTATAAAATAAAATATTTATTTTTTAATAGGTAGATTTCGAGTTAAATCATGTTTTTTTTTTTTGTATGTTAGTATTGAACTCTTCATTTATGACTATTGAAATTAAATATCTTTATTTATAAGTTGAGAGAAATATCACTCAATCATATCATTAAGTGGCAAGTAGATGTGTCTTAGAGTGGAAAAATTCTTAAACCCAAACGACCGCACCACATGACTGTTCATCTATCGATAAATAAAGCCATCTCCAACCAACACAACCAAATGGTTAAAAATAGTCCTTTTTGACACAAAAACCGTCCCCAATCAAGGGTTAGGCCAAATGGCTCGTGGACCCCACCCGGCCAAAAATGGGAGAACCGACCAAAAGGCTGGCCAATAGCAGTTAGCCCGCCAGCCCTCCAGCGCCAGAATGTTAAGCTTGACATTTTGTCAGCCCTCCAACTCAGCCCATTTGAATGCCAACGACTAGCTGATGTCATTCTGCCGTCAAGTTACAGTTGAAATTTGATTTTTTTTTGACGAATTTAAAAAAAAAAAAATTGATTTCCTATAAATACCTAAGCCATTCCTACAGGCTACATCATTTCTCACATACTTTTCACCATTCAGTCCATTCCACAGTATCTTACCTTATTTTATTTCAATTTTTCACATTCTATTCTCTTACCTCTTCTAATAATATTTCCTTTAATTTTTTCAATAATTTTCAAATGGCCACATCTGCAATGAAAGGAAGGGCTTGGACCCGAAAAAAAAAAAGATGAAGATCTTTGCAGGGCTTATAGATGGGTCTCGGAAGATAGTGTCAAGAGTAGTTATCAAACAAGTCAAGGTGTTTAGAGGTGTGTGAATTCTACCCCAATATCCAGCCAATTTATTAACATTGGAAGCTGAAGATAAGAAGTGTCACGTAGATAAGAATCCTATCTAAAATTTGCACAACCAATTACATCTCGACATGTGACACTCAAAATCTTATTTGAAAAATTATTAAGATTACATAAAGATAAGAAATATGGAGAGTTACTCACTTTAGCGACACGTGTCACTCGAAATTATATCCAAAAAATTATTGAGATTACATAAATATAATAAATTTGGAGAATTACTCACGTTAGCGACATGTGTTACTCGAAATCTTATCCAAAAAATTATTGAAATTATATAAAGATAAGAAATCCGGAAACTTATTCATTTGGCGACAAGTGGTACTCAAAATATGTTCGAAAACCTTATTTTAATATGGTAGTTTAATTTAAGTAACCATATTAATTCAATTAAAATAATAAATTATGTTTGGCCAATGATCATTTGGCCCCCTCGGTTGGAGATGATATAAAATATGGTCTAACACTGTTCATTAAAATATAATCTCTTGCAGGGTCATAGGGCTCATTCGGTTGTAGATGGCCTACAACTACTCTAACTATTTTGATCTTTTCCAACCCCCTTCTTCCAATCCCACCTTCTTAGTCTGGTACCAATCCTACTTTCTTATGTCAGGTTATCATACTAAGGGAGGAGGATTGTCTGCTCTCCCACTTCCGGTGCCTTCCCATACCCTTCTGTTTGTATGGTCACGGTTAAGTTATATCAATATTTTATATTACTATTCATTTTTGTCTTATTATCTCTATAAAAATAATATAAAATATTGATGTGGTTTAACCGTGACCATACAAAACAAAAAGGCATGAAAGAGCATCAAAAGTGGGAGGGCAGACAATCCTCCTCCCATACTAAGACGTTCGACCTGAAGAATTTCTGAGATTAGATGTTTTCTTTCTCTTCCAAAACGGTTTATGTTGAGATGAAACATATTTTTAGCAATGCAAATATTGTAGTTGACTTTGGTTTTCCCATATACTTTGTAAATAGGGTTCTATACTTTGTTTACACAAATTTGATGCAAATTAACAATTACTTTATTCAACAAAAATAAATAAATAAATAAATAAAGGTATTTGCTTTTGCTATTTAGTTGGTGAGTACTGATCTAGTTGTGGGAGCAGCTGGTCAGCACTCAATTCTTATAGATTTGAATCACAGATGGTAACAAAACAATCACTCCGACAAGATAAATATAATATACACAACAAATTGAAATTTAACACCCCCAAATCCATTGAATCTAATTTTTGTTCCAATGAACTAAATTTCAACATATCTGCCCTCTTTTCTTCATCTTGTAAAATATATAATTCTTTCTATTCTTATTTTTTATCAAACGATATATATGTTAGATTAGAGAGCCGACATGATTTGAACTCACGTTGTGGTGCAAAGCCAATACTCTTCCCCATCACTGTAGTTGAGGATCACTTGCGGTATTTCTTTCTATTCTAATGACACAAATATTTGTTAAGAAAATATATGATTAACTAATTTACCTTCTTTTCAAATCACCTAAATTTCAAAAGTGTAAAACTCAACCCCATGGACTTACATTCACTGGAAGTGATTTTCACATGCGCTTTTTTTACATACTCTTGTTCATTTATGTCATTCAAATAGAATAAATCAAAGAAGAACAAGGAACTCGAATATTCAAACTTAGAGAGAAAATATTCTTCTTTTTTTTTTATAAGAAAAAGTACAATAAGAGTAAATATTATTAACTGACTATAAATTACAAACTTAAATTATATTGAAACTCTAATGAAAGGTAAAAGATGTGTAATCCTCTATAATTTTTTTTTTGAAACAAATGACATTATATACACTAAAGAGGAGGATGTGGACTTAACTTCACAATGGGCTAACAATAATGTGGTTCAAATTTGTTTTTAACGAGAATCGAACCTAAGACCTCCCACTTACTAGTGAAGAGGAATACCACTAGACTGTAGTACTAAGTTGGCTCTCCAATTTTTCTTTAATAGTTCGATACTACTGAATAGTTGGAAATAAATAATAAGGGGAACCGGATCCCCTCCAGATCCATTAAAACTGAGCCACCTAATCAATTAATCCGGGTCTGAAATTTGATCAAACGGCTACAATTATTATAACTTTTAAATGATCCTCTGTTTGTAGCCGTTATATCAAATATCAACAATCCAGATTAATTGATTAGGTGACTTAGTTTTGATGGATCCGGAGAGAATCCGGTTCCATAATAAAGATTGACTTTAAAAATAAAGATTATTTAAAAGACGGACAGCTGAAGAAAAACCCTTAATCCTCACCAACAGCCTCTTATCTCAACCAAACCAAATAGCAAGCCTCCACCAACCACCCACTCCAAAAGGGTCACATTTTTGTATATCCAAAGCATAAACCTTTGAAAATACGAAAAAAACAGAGCTCACAAGAAAGCAGAGGAAACGAGCAAACAAAAAACAGAGCAACCAAAATCCACCTCTAATTTCCTCTCCAATTCTCCTTCTTCTATCTTCCTTCTCCTCGACTCTCCACTTCTTCAATGGCTTCCTCCTCCCTATCCCTCCTCTCTCCCCACAATGCCTCCACCGCCAGCCACCTTTTCCTTCGCACCCCCAAATATCCTAACAAGCGCTCACCTTCTTCCTACAGACCCATGTCCGTCAAAGCCCGCACGGTCCCCGCTCTCACACAAGACGACCTCAAGAAGCTAGCCGCCGACAAGGCCGTCGAGTACGTCAAATCAGGTATGGTCCTCGGCCTCGGAACCGGCTCCACTGCCGCCTTCGTGGTCTCCAAGCTCGGGGAGCTTCTCAAATCCGGCGAATTGAAGGACATCGTCGGAGTACCGACTTCCAAGCGCACGGAGGACCAAGCTCGCCAGTTGGGTATTCCCCTTTCGGTGCTCGACGACCACCCGCAGATCGATTTGGCGATCGACGGCGCCGATGAGGTCGACCCAAATCTCGATTTGGTCAAAGGGCGCGGCGGAGCTTTGCTGAGGGAGAAGATGGTGGAGGCGGCGTCGGAGAAGTTTGTGGTGGTGGCGGATGAGACGAAGCTGGTGACTGGGCTCGGCGGAAGCGGGCTGGCAATGCCGGTGGAGGTGGTGCAGTTCTGCTGGAAGTACAACTTGGTGAGGCTTCAGGAGCTGTTTAAGGAAGAAGGGGTGGAGGCGAAATTGAGGATCGACGGCGACGGGAAGCCGTATGTGACCGATAACTTCAATTACATTGTGGATTTGTACTTCCAGACTCCGATTAAAGACGGGCCGGCGGCAGGGAAGGAGATTTTGAAATTTGAAGGGGTTGTTGAACATGGGTTGTTCTTGGACATGGCGACGGCGGTGATCATTGCCGGCACGGATGGAGTGGATGTGAAGACCAAGTGATTGGCTTTTTTCGGGTTCTCCGGTGGTGGTGAGTATTTGGAATCTCCATTAGTACTCTGCTTTTTTTCATATTTTTGGGGGTTTTTGGTACTTGCTGCTTGTTGTTCAGTATTTACTGGTGAAATTTAGCTGCTTTGGTGTAATTTTAGATTGGTGATATGGGAAATTTGTCGAAAATTTTGCATTCGATAGTCTTATTGTTTGTTGAGCATTGCGGTTTCGACCAGCGGTATACTAATGATAATAAAGAATGATGGAATTGTGAATTGTGAAATAATGTGAAATGAATTACCTTCGTGCTTCTGCGATTTTCAGTCACCCGAATGGACCTCGATATTGTCTTAGATTCTTAGCTCACACTTCTGCTATTATATTTTGAGTTATTGCAGTCCTGTTTCTGTATAATTTTAGGAGAGTATACTGAGAACTGACTCCATCAACTGTAACCCACACTTTTCTTGAGGCTTTCGAGGGTCAAGTGATTCCTGCGTTTCAGTTCGTCTTCCAGAATAGGTAAGATTTCAACAACATTTCTTTTGAACTGATATTTAAACTTGGTAGCTTTTTGTGATCAATGTTACTCGAAACTGAACTGAGTATCGATCGGTGAACCACTTATGTTAGTAGTTAATGGCTCTCTTGTATGATCTATGATGCATGTGGCTCTCTCTTTGCAATGGCATCTTAAAAAGTTATGGAGTAAAACGCTCGATGGTACACCTGTACTCAATGCTTGGATTACTATGTGTTACCAGTTAACTTGAAACCTAGATCATACAGAACCTGCAATATGATTTCGGTTGCAACCTGAGTGGCGTATTTATAACTTGATCATGTTTTTGTTTGTCTTCTGTTTATGTGGATGGCATCTGTTCTTCTAATTGTCTGGTCACGGCAGGTTTGATCAACGTGTAAAAGCTTTTCCATTGTTTTGGAAGTGTTCTAATGAAATTTTTGATTCGTGTACGACTTCTTTGTCTTCATTTCTTATGCTGATTGCATAAGTTCTAATTGTTTCACGAGGGTGGGTTTTATCGACTTGTAAAATCTTTTCCTTTGTAGCGGAAAGTTGATTTGCTTATGACGTCGAGAAATCTATATCTACCCGGTGTATGTTAGTGTGTGTGTGTCTCTGTCTGTGTAGCTTAGAAAGCCATACAATACTGTCGAAAATCTGCTCTGTCAATGATAGATGGTTCATAAAATTACTGTACTCGTAAAAATCTGTATACAAGTTCAGTATATGAGAGCCATCGGGCTATGACCGTGTGTCGATTTATTTACGCAAACTGACTTATACAAACTGATGAACTGGGGAAACATCAAGGCAATGTTACAACAAAAAAATGAATCTGAAGTGAGTGAAACTAAAGTATGATCAAACAAGAACAAATGTAATGCAGAATCTCGACCGTGACGGTTTCTTGCACCCTACTTCCTCAGAATCAGACCCACAGACAGCATCACTACGGCCATCAACTGGAACTTTCCGGGCAAAAACGACGTAGCTGGAAAACGAAAGGAACAAACAAAAAAGTCAACATATTGTGTCATTTGTGTGCTCAACATGGCTGAGTTGTAGAATTTATGCTATATTTTTAAAGTCGTTTGCGTAGAGATGTAAACTTTTGAAACCTCAAGCCCCTTGACAAAGTCTTAATCCTTCTTGTCAAGCAAATTAATTCGAAAATTAATCTAAAAACGACAGGTTATCGAACGAGCTTTATATTAGTTTGCCTTCACATTAAGTTTAAATTTCGATAACCCAAAACGAAGAACAAACAATCTCACCTTCACTATTGTCAGTGGAGGAATTTGAGTTTGCAACCTTAATTCCGAGGCTCGCGCAGTCAGGCTGAAGCGCGCCTGAAAGATTACGAAAAAAAATTAGAGCTCCCAGTACTTTCTCCAGCTTCTTGAAAGTTTGTTAATTATGTTCTGCACCAGGATTAAAACAAGTTTATTTAGTGTTCTTACATTGACTGTAGCAGGGAAAAGCCGCGACGCCGAGAAGATTAGTGGCGCCGGATTTGCATTCACAGATGGGTGTGTAATGGTATGTGCTGTTCCTTGTGCAGTTACCTTCTCCGCAGTAAGCATAGTAACAAGCTGTTTAACACCCAAAAATACGAGTTATTAGTAAAAAGAACCGAGTGATTAATTTAATTATGGATTAACGGATGAGATGATCGAGCGGGTTTAGTGATAATTACGATCAAAGGCGGATATATTGTTAGGAACATCATTCTGAGGAACTGGAGGTGGAGCTGGCTGGCAGTCGTAGTTCAATGAGCCTGCCAAAACACGAAAATTAGCATCGATCGATCATGAGTGATATCCTGCAAAACGGAATCTCGCTTCTGAAGATTTTATTCGAGAGGGAGAGGATTAGAGCTTACAGTTGGGGATGACACAGGGGAGAAACATCATATCATCGTCACCGTCACGGGTTCGCTTCCAGTTAGCGTCGCACTCGCAGGTGTAACCTAATGGTTTGGTTAAATCGGCTTTGCATGTTCCCTTTCCACACTCAATTTGGTCACATATTTGAGCTGCAACAAGAAGAAGATGTGTAAGAAGAAAGAAACCAACCGACTTTAAAAAATAATAATAAAAAAAAGGATTGTATCTGTCGTTCGTAAACATTTTCTCTTTGTTCGTCGAGCCTATGTGAGTTACAGACAAAGTTGAAAAAATATGTTTCGGAAAGAAAATGAAGTGCCTACCGCCAATAGTAGAGTTATCCGGCCAGTCCCAGGCGAAAGCAGCAGGCAGCGCTATCAGAAGCACAGCTAAAAAGGCGATGGAGTTAGAGAAAGCCATTTTGTATCAATTTTTTTTAGAGAGAGAGAGAGAGAGAGAGAGAGGGGGGAGGTTTATGTGAAGATGTGAAGGGGGTGTTGTTTCTGATGATGTTAGGCTCTCTCTATATATATATATATAAAGTTTGAAGGGGTTTGAAGATT
>JADOBS010299991.1:0-10256 GCA_015708375.1 Cydonia oblonga | reverse complement strand
ATTTTTTTTTTTTTTTTTTTTTTTTTTTTTTTTTTAAAGTCTAAAACTCATGAGTTTAAATGGGAGTTGTAAAAATGAAATTGAGATTGGTCTAGTGTGTAGGCTTGAGGTAAATAGACATGCAGAAAGTAAAACGTCTAAAATACCATTGAAATTTAACAAATTTTTAATGGGGTAAAGTGAGACCAAAATTGTCACAGCCCGTTCTGAAATAGTTTATCGATGGCGTGAAATGACTAAAATGTCCTTGAATAATAATTTGTGTTGGGTGTGCTTGTACTTAAGTTTGGACCTATCCTTGTATTTTCCTAGAATTTTGGAACTAAGGCTTAGTTATTTTTTGTTTTGCTTGGTGGGTGACCAATTGGACCATAGACACCCACACATCCCTTTCCCCGTTGACCCTTTTCTCTCTTCCTTCTCAGATTTTCTGTATTTTCTGTACAAGTGTACGGACGAACTCCAAATTAACCTATTTCTTCATGGATTGACATCAAGGAGTTTGCTTTCATGTTCCTTGTAAGCTTTTGAGTTCATCCATACCATTTGTAGGATGTGAAAGCTTCCAAAACCCGAGAACCAGAAATCCCCGATCTGGGGTACTGTTCATGCGAATGTAATTGTGGACTTTTCAGGGAGTTTTGAGGTCTTAGGAAGCTTTAGAACTTTCCCACGAAGCTCGGGGAAGAAAATTGAAGTGTTTTGGATGTTGGGAAGCTTAGTTTGACAAGTTTGAACTTTTGGTCGGATTATCGAGGTTTCTCCAGCGAGATTCCGTAGATTTCAAGGCTTGAAAGTGGTAAGGTTTTGTTCTACTCATTTAGGCCTTCAATTTGATATAAATTTTGTGAATTTTGGTGCAAAAATGAAGAAGATATGAAGGTTTGAACTTTTCCCAGTTTTTTGGCGTTGCAGCGGCGACGGCGACGGTCTTCGGCGAACTCAGGAAGACGAAGGCGAATATTCTGTCAAAGTTGATGAAATATTCCAATGGCGTCAGGTATCTTCAACGGTATATGCTAATTTTTAACGGAATATTCCTAACGGCCGTTAGGCTCAATTAGGGTTTGGCCGCGCGTGGGGGCCCATACGGCCGTGCCTTGGCCGGCGTGTGGATGGTCGAAATTTTTTTCTAAAAATATGGGGATGTTCGTGATGTTGTGTAGGTCATGGTGGTATATTCATTTACCCCAATTGAGCAATGTATGAGAAGTTATTACCTAATTTTGATTATGTGCTCCTAAATAACGTTAATATAGTTGTTTCGCATATAGGTGAAACCTATCCTGAGGACGAGCGCAATCAAGCAAGGCTCGGGGGTTACGACCCAGTTACATATCAGTGAGTGGGCTTTTGGTTTTCAGTATATATCTATATACTTGGTATTTTTTCCCAGAAAATGAATTTGAATGGTTATATGTTTTGAAATGCCATGCAAAGTATCTACCTATTTTATTCATGCATATATATATATTTGTGATTGGTGTGCTGTGGACGCATAGGTAAGTACCAGGTAAGCTTATAGATTGTGGTTGTGAGATTGCATAATTATGTTGGATTTGATGCATTGAGAGCTCATAAATTTGCACCCCGGTGTTAGTGTTCCCGCTCAGAGTTAGGGCACAGTCTTTTACCTGATGTTCACCTCCCGCACCACACGCTCACCTTGGATCCAAGTTAGGTGCATAGGCCTGTCGTACAGACCACTATAGGTGGTTCCGACTTGTAGGTGACCCGCGATTATTCGCACAATCTTCACGTGATCGTAGCACTTGAGTGTATCTATTACACCTAGTCTTGTCGAACATACCACTTTAGGTGGTTCCGACTCGTGTGCAGGATATGGATTTGATTTGATTGAGATTGGTTATGAGCTATAGACTCAGCTGTACAGGCCACGTTAGGTGGATCCTGCTGAATTGATATCTTGCATTGATATATTTTACCTAGAGTACTTATGGCTTATTGTTGAGATACTTGGGCATGGTATTCTTATGGATTTTATCCTAAGCACGATTTCTGATATAGTATGTATTATATTTTCTGGGAAGTTATACAGGTTTTATAGTGAGGGGTTAGAGCTTTTGATAAATGAAATGATTTTGGAAAGCTTTGTTTTTGCCCACTCACACTTTCTGTTTTACGCCCCTCCAGGTTTTAGGTGTGAGTGCTCTTTGGTGGCTCAAGAGGATTTCTACGGTATTTCTGACAGAACATCACAAGTGTAGGACATCCTTGGTATTGTATAAGTAGTATTCGTCATGTTGGACTGCACTTTGATACCTATGTTCTGGTTGAGTAATCTGACTAAATACTGCACTTATCTTATCTTCTAGTGGTAGTTAGTTGGTTTTTATTTATTTGCATATCTTTATAGCTGATTTCTTTCGCATTGTGCACATGGTTACGTCACACTCACGTGACGGCCAACACGCCCTGATTTCTGGGTCGGGGTGTGTCAGTTTGGTATCAGAGCCTAGGTTTAGTAGTCTTGCATATTTTGTGAATATCCTAATTATTTGATGTCTTCTGTCAGAACTATGCAGCCTCATAGAGAGCCACGTTCGTCAGTTGAGCCTAGTTTCCGTGATATTGCTCAGTTAGGGGACGTTATAGCTAATGCTATTCAGTCTACGCTTCGCCCTCCTCAGAAGACACCTCTGGAGACTATATATAATTTGAAGTTGAGTCATTTCATGGGTAATGAAGGTCATGAATGAGCAGTGTAGTGGCTCAATCATTTTGAAAAGACTTTCTGTGTGATGCAGAGTCAGGGGAGTCTACATTCTGATAGGTGGGTCGAGACAACTACCTGATTTTCGAGAACCTGCATCCTGGTAGAGACAAGAGAGTTATCAGTTGACCCCAAATGAAGCTGCTGACTGGGAGATTTTCAAGCAGTTATTTCGGAAGAGATTTATTCCTTATGAGTACATTGATCGGAAGAAGCAAGAGTTTGCCAATTTGAAATAGGGGAAGATGTCAGCCAATGAATATTACAGGAGATTCACTGATTTATCTAGCTATGATCCAGAGATTGCTGCTAATCCCGTTGAGATGTTTCGTCGATTAAGGTTGGGTACTAAGAAGAAATGGCGTTCTATGGCGACCACCACTCCATGTGCCACTTATCAAGAGTGTTATGAGATTTTATTGCGGATTGAAGATTCTGAAAATATGCCTAGTGACAGCGAGGCAGAAGAAGAGAAAGATAGAGATCAAAAGAAAGATGATAAAGGTAAAGGTCAATCATCTCAGGGACCTCGTAAGACTCAAGGTTTCAAGAAAAATGGTGCCAGTTTTAGTTCTTCGAGTAGAGGTATGAGTTTCACTGGTCAGAAGATAGGTGGTAGATTTTCTGAAGGTCATAGGTTCCATAGACATAAGGATTATGGTGGTATAGGTGCCCCTTTATGTCGTAGATGTAATAATCGACATTTTGGGGTGTGTAGGCAAGGCAGTAGTGGATGCTATACTTGTGGTCAAATGGGGCATATAGCTGTGAATTGTCCTCAGAGTCAGCATAGGCCCCAACAGCCTTCCTTACCACCGCCTGCACCTATCCAGTAAGTGCCAGGACCTGGTAGTTATCCCCACATGGGTCATGGAGGTGCATATCATTATCAGGGTGATGTTGCTCCCTATTTTGCAAGGTAGTATTCGTACCCACAAGACCCGTATCAGCAGAGTGGATATCCCTAGTTTTCGGAAGGTTATATGTTATATCAACAGTATTCAGCTGGTGGATTTCAGTGGTACCCTGGTGGTCAGTCCCAACATGTAGAAATTGCTTCTAGTAGTGCGGGATCATCAAGGCAGACTGGTCAGCCGAGGTCGTGGTGGATGACAACAGGTAGGTCCAACTTGTAGGTGACTCGCGATTATTCGCACAGTCTTCATGTGATCGTAGCACTTGAGCGTATCTATTACACCTAGTCTTGTCGTACATACCACTTTAGGTGGTTCCGACTTGTGTGCAGGATATTGATTTTATTTGATTGAGATTGGTTATGAGCTATAGACTCAGCCGTACAGGCCACGTTAGGTGGATCCGGCTGATTTGATATCTTGCATTGATATATTTTACCTGTAGTACATATGGCTTATTGTTGAGATACCTGGGCATGGTATTCTTATGGATTTTATCCTGAGCACGATTTCTGATATAGTATGTATTATATTTTCTAGGAAGTTATACAGTTTTTCCAACGAGGGGTTAGAGCTTTTGATAAATGAAATGATTTTGGAAATCTTTGTTTTTGCCCACTCACATTTTTTGTTTTGCGCCCCTCCAGGTTTTAGGTGTGAGTGCTCTTTGGTGGCTCAAGAGGATTTCTACGGTATTTCTGACAGAACATCACAAGTGTAGGACATCCTTGGTATTATATAAGTAGTATTCGTCCTGTTGAACTGCACTTTGATACCTATGTTCTGGTTGTGTAATCTCACTAAATTCTGCACTTATCTTATCTTCTGGTGGTAGTTAGTTGGTTTTTATTTATTTGCATATCTTTATAGCTTATTTCTTCCACATTGCGCACATGGCTACATCATGCTCAAGTGACGCCCAGCACAACCTGATTTCTAGGTTGGGGTGTGTAAAAAATAGTTGAAAATATGAGTTTTCAGAGATAAAGTGAGACAAAACCAATTTTTATGGCGTAAATTGTGGCCTAATGGTAGTTTCATGGGGCATTTCAATAAATAAGTCAAGAATAATTATGACCAAAACTAAAAGAAGAAAAATGTGAAAAATGAAGTGAAAAAATCGCACCCTTTTAGTAATAAGGCTATTTATTGATTAGTCTGTACATATATCATGCTGATAGATATTAGGTATGAAATTTTTCAAACTGCCTTAAAACTATCAAATCTTTGCCACTGTTAACGTAAATGGTGTGAAATGGCTCAATTTTAATAGTTTTAGGAAATAAAGTGAGAGTAAAGTGAAGTAAAGTAAGATTAAAATGCAGTTTCAGAGAGTAAATGTAGTCAATTTGAATTTTAGAAGATTTTAACAGATTTTTTTAAGTGCTAAATTTCAAAGGATTTTAATAGGGTTTTCAACCCTATATGAATTTTGACAAATTTATATGGATTTTCATTATAGATTTCAATGGATTTGAATAGCTTTTGATTATGAATTTCTGAGTGTCACCAAACCGATACAAACATGACCAAATCCACATAAAATGAATTTCTTTAGGATATTTCTGAAGGAAGTTAATTATCATCATCTCCAACATAAAGCCCACCCCCAGCCCCACCCCAAAAATGGTCTTTCAAGGCCTTCTTCTTCCCACTCCCTCATCCTCCACGCTGCTGCTCATTCTGTCCCATTCTCCCACTCCAAAAAAACCCAAAATCCCTCTTGCGTTTTTTATCAAACACCTGGAGGACCCAATTCACCACAACTATATAAACAAGCCCCGCTACTCTTTCTTCAAATACCCACCACCCACCAACCCAATTCACCTCTTCATCCAATTCCCAGAACCCAAGTCGTAGAAAATCAAAAATCCATGGATGGCATTACGACCCGCTAGGGTTTTGGAGAAGAGTGAGCGAGGAAAGGATATTTAAACGTTTATTTTCAAACTTACAGTGGCAAAAAAAACAGTTCGTTCTATTCAATGTCTCTACGAGGTAAAGATAAGAAGGACCCAAAATTATTAAATTTTTTTTGTTTATTATATTTATTAACGATGAAAAACAATGAAAAAACTTAGAGCAAGGAAAGAAGGGAGTGATGGAATACAATGTGAATATAAGCTGGATTTGAAATCCTAGGGGTTGAGGTGAGATTCTTTTTTCTCTTGGTTATACATATTTGTGCTCACAAATCCAACAAAATCCACAACTTAATGAAATACTGTCAAATCCTTGATATTTTGAATACATCTAGATTTATAATCACTTTAAAAATTCCTATTAAAATCTAAATTGATTATCCATAGATTTGGTAATATTGGGTGACTAGAATTCTAAGCCCGGCCCAAAGCTCATATGTGAAATGGTAGCCCATCTAATTGGAGAGCCGAAGAAGGAAAATAACGTCTCCAGTTTCTTCTTCTTCTTCCTCGTCTCTGATACAGAGGACCAAATTCTTCACAGGTTTCAACACCTGTACTCGAACTTTCTTTCTCTAAAAAACCCTAATTCAAGCGAGAGGGGGGAGAGGGAGAGGGAGAGATGGACAAGGTGAGGATAGAAGAGGTTCAGTCCACTACCAAGAAGCAGCGCATAGCCACTCACACCCACATCAAAGGCCTTGGTCTTGAGGTCTCTCTCTCTCTCTCTCTCTATATATATATATATATATATATTGTTCTACACGCACTGATTGGCATCGGTAGTGCATTTCAAAACTATTTCTTCCTTTTTCTGCTGTAAAATTTTCTTTGATTTTAGGGTTTAGGGTCCGTTTGGTGCACTACATTTTATCAAAATTCCTCTTTGATATGCCGAAAATGTTCTTCTATTAGTACTCTGACTGATAATGCATATTTGGAATTTAGAGGGGTTGTAGCTGATGCTTCATTTTTTTACTTTTGTGTTCACTGAATTTGCAATGTTGTTTACTGTAACTTTCCCTAGCAATTTTGTGTGTGTGAAATCAAAGGTCAGTGCTTTATCTATAGATAATGTTGTATTGATAAATAAATCGACTTCTGGCTGCAAAGAAACCAACTTGTAAACCAGACAAGTATAAGGGTCGATTCTTCTGGGCCATTTTTTGGAAGAAAATGGCTAATTTATCTATTTTTTATGTTTTAAATGAAAGAGACTAGTGTGAGTTTAACTTCGATACTGAAATCATTTTCCTTTCTCAGCATTTTATGGATTGATCTCCATCTGAATGAATTGCAATGTTATATGGGTTTTTCGGTGCATTCTTTTTCAGGCCAATGGAAGAGCAATACCTTGGGCAGCTGGCTTTGTTGGTCAGGGGGAGGCAAGAGAAGCTGCTGGCCTTGTTGTTGATATGATACGACAGAAGAAGATGGCTGGTCGGGCACTTCTGCTTGCTGGACCTCCTGGAACAGGAAAGACAGCACTGGCTCTTGGTATATCTCAGGAGCTTGGGAGTAAGGTATTTTGACCATTTTTTTCTCAGTAATCTAGTATTTAATGTTAAACTGATTATCCTGTGTTTTGTGGGAGATTCTGATTCATATTCCATTAGGAATAGTTTTTTTCATTATGATTTCGAACGGTTGATGGTTCTTGTATGCAGGTTCCATTCTGCCCGATGGTTGGATCAGAAGTATACTCATCGGAAGTAAAGAAAACTGAGGTTTTAATGGAAAATTTTAGACGGGCTATTGGTTTGCGTATTAAGGAAAATAAGGAGGTCTATGAAGGAGAGGCAAGTTGCTAATTGATATCAAATTCTTTTATCAATAATTCGGTCTGATAATGCTATTTGAGTTGGTTGGTTATGGTTCTTGATGTTTTGATATTCTCATTTTAGGTGACGGAGCTCACACCAGAAGAAACAGAGAGTGTTAGCGGTGGCTATGGTAAAAGCATTAGTCACGTCATCATTGGATTAAAAACTGTTAAAGGAACCAAGCAACTGAAGTTGGACCCCACTATTTATGATGCATTGATTAAGGAAAAGGTAAGGCCCTATTATTTATTGTGTAGAAGAGAGATTTTTGTTTCGCCATGTTGATTATATAATTTTACTTAGTATTTTAGACTGTATGTGAAACTACTGATGGCAAATAGTCTAAACGATGTCCAACTCATGTTGTCATGTTAAAGGGGCTTTTATATCAGGTCATTTCTTCTTTTCATACAACTTTGTTGGTACAACATGCAGGTAGCTGTTGGTGATGTTATATACATTGAAGCAAATAGTGGAGCAGTTAAAAGAGTTGGTAGAAGTGATGCTTTTGCTACAGAGTTTGATCTTGAAGCAGAAGAGTACGTACCACTTCCAAAAGGAGAGGTTCACAAAAAGAAGGAGATTGTGCAGGTTTGTTCTATGTGATCTGTGCTCTTTTTGTAAATGTCCGCTTTGATGTTGATAGCATCCATTTTGTGGACGTAGTCTAGGATTGATTTTTCATCAGCTTGCAGCCTTATTAGTAACTATATGGATTATTGCTCAAGCTGATTGGTGAATGGTTCTGGCTGGCTGGATGCTAAATATTTTCAAAAGGAATATGCATCATCCTTGCATGATGCAGTTGTTTCCCAAATAATACATTTCTATGTTTTATTGTTGGGTTAATATGGGGAATTGGATTCGTGAAATACGCTGAAAATTTTATTTCCCTGCAATTGAGTAGTTGGACTTGATTGATTGGTCAATTCATCGAATTGGACGGCTAATATTTTTTTTGGAATACCATCTGAACCTACCCCCTATTGGTATCTCTTCCTAAGTCCATTAACACCTCAACTTCTGATCAATTTTTCATCGTGCTTTCTTTAAATTCTATATATCCAATATTTGTTAACAGAATTTAATTTTTGTGTACAGATAATCTGCTCTCTTCTTGATGCTCAATTTCTGTTCACTTATACAACTCCTGACAGGATGTAACACTACATGATCTGGATGCTGCAAATGCGCGGCCTCAAGGTGGGCAAGACATATTATCTCTAATGGGTCAGATGATGAAGCCGAGGAAAACAGAAATTACTGACAAGTTGCGACAAGAAATAAATAAGGTAGTCTTGTAATAAAGAAATGTTGACCCAACTTAATGTCTTTTCTGTGATAGGAGCCAAAGATATGGTTTCTATATGAGAAAGGATCCTTACTAATTTCTTCAATATGGTTGGAGAAGCCTGCTGAAAAAGTTACTAATGAAGTCAATTGATAAAAGAGTTCCAAGCCTTGGACGTATTATAAGTCAAATCAACTTCGGTTTTATTTTCCATTTAATTGGGCTCGATGACATCTATTTTCAACATGAATTGAGACACTAATAATCTAGAAACAGCTAACTCTTTCCTTACTTCCTAGTGTTCATAGTTCTTCATATGGATTAGATTGGCAAATGTTTTGAATTCGTTGCTACTTCACTAGTCTGTCACCAGAGATTTTACCCCTGCATTTGGAATTTATTGAGGAGCGCTTTTATCGGAGGTGGAGGTGGGCAGTCTATCAAGGTAGTTTTGGAAGTGGCAGTAGTTTAGTAGCTTGGAAAGTTTGGATAGTTTGCTGAAAGTGGTTATTTGGAGGAAGTGAACAATAGTGCGCTTGAGGGAGTTCTCTACTTATTATATATATGGAAGCCGGGTGAGCTGGTTCATGGAGTATACTAAGTTTACAACTAAAACTTCAAGTTTAATTTCTCGTTATGACTTCTTTCTTCTCTAGTCTATGGTAGGGTATTTCAAATTCCTGTAGTTGAGCGCTCAGGTTTTTTCATGCAATGAAGAATTTGAACAAAATAGTTTTTCTCCCTAATCCCTATACTCTAAACCAATTTCTTTAAAATGAAACTTATAATTAATTGAAATAATTTACTTAGGTTGCACCAGTAATACAGTTTTTTTCCTTGTAATGATATTTCTATTAGCTTTAAAGTAAAAGGGAAAGAAGTTGTTTGATACACTTAATGATTGATGACAGGTTGTTAACCGGTATATTGATGAGGGTGTGGCAGAGCTTGTACCTGGAGTTCTGTTCATTGATGAGGTTATTTTCTCATCCAAGTCAAATCCTTTATTACTATTACATTTCTCCTAATCACTTGTACTTTTAAAACTTGACCAATAGGTACATATGCTGGATATGGAGTGCTTTTCGTACTTGAATCGTGCTTTGGAGAGCTCGTTGTCTCCAATAGTGATATTTGCGACCAATAGAGGAATTTGCAATGTAAGGTATGAGAGTTCTAATCATACAGGCATTTGCCCATGTAACTTCTGAGGTACTACCTATATGTCAGTATAAAAGGATGTACCCAGGCAATGCCTATCTTTCCATGTCCAATTGTACAAGGATTTCCTAGAAACCTTCAGTATTCTGACGGTAACGTCCTTTCAGTTTGCACACTCTAATTGTAATCTCTTGCTTTCTAACCATGAGTATGTTACTGTGCAGAGGGACTGATATGGCTAGTCCTCATGGAATACCCGTTGACTTGTTGGACCGGTTGGTGATTATCCGAACACAGACTTATGGCCTTGAAGAGATGATCAAGGTCTAGATCAATTTCATTTGCTTATTGTCTATGAAATTTCTCTTTCTACTCTTATCAATTACCAAAACTACTAATTTTTTTTTCCTT
>JADOBS010299990.1:0-10253 GCA_015708375.1 Cydonia oblonga | reverse complement strand
GTGATATGGGTTCACACCCGCTCACTGCGTACTCAAGTATATAAGTACTTTTAGGTTTAAATTTATTCACATTTTACACATCATCACATTTTATGGCTTCGTCACCTTCCAGGTGTCGGCCAGCACGACTCGATTCGGAGTCCTAGTGGACTTTCCGGGTCGGGGTGTGTCAGGGCTGGCTGGATTGGGCCAACATGTTAGACCTTTAGCCCTTTCAGATTCTGTAGGACCCACGAGCTCTTTGGCCTAGCCCTCGGTTGGAGACTATTTTGGGCTATTTTCACCTCTCTAGACCATTCAGCTGGAGATGACCTTAATATCTTGTTCCATGGTGATCAATTGTGATTTTAGTAGCATAACACCGACATAAATTACTATTTTGTGGATGTACATGATTAATATCTCCTTCTTAATGAAATTATCTCCTTTTATATGATAAATTTTATCAAATTGTCACACATGCACTTTCGAATTTGATAGAAATTATTTTAACGAAAACCCTAAACTAGACGATTTGAATAGTAAAATACATCTTGTTGTCCCTCAATTAATGATATATAGGCCCCTTATCAAGAGGGATCCCTATTTTTCTAAAAAATAGGGACACTCTTTTGGCCGTTGGATTGGTTTTAATGAAATTGTGTGGTTGAGATTAAAATACAGGCCACACAATCTCAACCATACAATTTCATTAAAACCAAATCTAACAGTTAAGAAGGTGTTCCTATATATATAAAACAATATGTCTTCGATTTCCCTAAAACAGGCTCCAACTATTCTTATGGGCCAATGATTGTACAAGATATCTAATATTGTCAAAATTGGAACAGGACCAAAATTGTGCAAAGCAGTATTTTGATTAGCTATATTGTGGATATGCATGTTTCACTTCCACGTGCTTGCATATTTTAATGTAGGCTAATTGTCTCCTCGTACGTACAATCGAGATTCTTCCCGTCCCATGTATCTGCGGTAGCTGACAGAAAAGTCTCATACATTATTGTCCTTGGTGCCGCCCCGACAAAGCAAACAAATAGCGTTGGGCGTCATATACGGAAAGTTGACAGTTGCAGGACTTGTATTTTGAAATTCACGCCCTCAAGCCCAAGACTTTGGCGATCATGGTTGCTGGAGATTCCTTTTTCGAAATAAAGCAATTATTGTTGCATTAATCGATCAATGAATGATACATTCATCAGTGATGGTTGTTCGAAGCTCCAGTAGGTGGCCACTTCTTTCTCAAGGAACCGTCCGCGTCAATCTACACCATGCAAACCGCCAAACTCCGTATTGGCATATGTGATGAGCTTGACAGAACCAATAGAAACTTTTAGAATTTTTTTAATTTCTTATTGTCACACTATGCTATTTCCTACTTTGCTTTTTGGGGCCCAACTAAATGATGTGCACGGTACAAAGGCTTATCAATCAGATAAGCTCAAAACTTTTTTGATTTATCATATGGACAATCATCCCAAATAGATATTATATCTTCTAGATGGTGTAAATAGATTTATATAGAACGGATGTATTATTATGATGACATTTTATCTTTACTAATTAATAAAATATTTATTGTCAACTAAAATCTTATGAAATTACCAGTTTAACCATCTAATTAAAACTGAACATGAATAAGAAATATGGGGCAGAAATGTAATTTCATACAATCAAATTTTGCTGATTTTTTTAAAACCTCACCTACATGTAATCCTAACATATCTCTAATTATAAAAAATAAATAAATAAAATAAATAAATAAAAATATAAAAACGTTCCTCTCCCACATTCTTTATCACTCTCTTCCTCTCTTCTTCTATTTCAAAAATAAAAATAAAAAAAATATTCTCACACTTTGTGTGTGCCTATATGCTAGTGTTAATAAAATAAAAACGTATGTATATTTTTATCTACATGTTTTTATTTCATTAGCACATGAGATATAGCCATACACCAGTATTAGAGGTTTCAATAATCAAACCTTAGCTCTCGTATTTGACCAATAATAATTAAAGAAAGGAAAAATTTTATGTTACATCCAGTTGTTGAAGTTAGAGAAGTGGATGATATTATGTATAGTTCAATGTACATATAAGTAAATTAACTTGATTTACAAAAATAAAAGCGTGACAAGTCCAAACCCTAATATGGAGATTTTTTTACACTAAGAGTGGGTAATAAGTTTATATCGAATTGTGGACAAAATTACGTGTAAAGAAAAATCCAATTGTGGACAAAATTAACTTACTAAAAAGGTTAATTTAGGTAACGTTGAAGGACTTTAGAATTCGTCAGACTTAGACGACATGCAGGAGGAGAGGCAAAACTAGAAAAGTAAACTACAGCAGTGAGCAAATGTGATATACGCAATTACGCATGCGCAAAATCAAAGCTACAAATGGTCAAGTCTATGTTATGATTTATATAGAAAAAGACTATATTATTTAATTTCAAAGCACGACTCATATCTAATTAATATTCAATACAATTCCTAGCTGATGATGCGATCAATGTCTCCTTCTTAATGAAGTTATCACCCACTAGATACAGAAACTACTTGCACGACTATACTTTAGGCGACGAAGCAGATTTCGTTGCCCAAGTGACCTTTACATGACAAAGTAAGGATATCGTCATAAGATGACTTTGCACAACAAACTGGATAATTCGTCTCCCAATCTATAGGAACAAACATGGTAAAATGAAGATTTGGTGCCAAATTATTGCACGATGAATTTGAACTTGCACGAGAAAAATATCTTTTGCGTGTTGATACTGCGCGACAAAGACTATCCTTCGTCGCGCAATGCATTTGAAATGGTCAGTGAAACATTTTAGGGTTACGATTTTTTATTGACAGTATATGTATAGCAGTAGTTGCCTCTCCCTCACTCATCTTTCTTCAAATTCGTCCTCCACTCCCTCCATCTCTCTCAAATTCATCCTCCACTCCCTCCATCTCTCTCCATCTCCATCTTCACCTCTATCTCCTCTCCTTCCTCGATCTATCCCTCTCTATCCAATAAACTATTTGATTTTGTATTTAAAATTTTCAATTGTGAATTCAAACTAATAAAATTAAATTTATTTTTTTACGATTATCGACGAAGAACAAATTTGAAGGTATTTTATGTGCTAATTTATTTCTTATTAATTTAAGTTATTTAATTTATTTTTTGTAATTTTTGTGATTTAATTTATTTGTATGTCATACCTTTGTACATCATGTGCAAACTATTTTGTGTTGCACGAAGTTAATAGTACTTCCCTTGAACACTTTTGTTTAAGAAAAGTTTAGTTTTCTGCTTGAAAATTAGTTGGATTTCACGTATGGATGTCAAGGCATGATTGTGGTCTGGCATGAGTGCGGTCCAAGTGTTTTTTTTATTTTTTATTTTTTTATTTTTTTTGTAGTGTAATGAAATTATCTCCTTTCATACCATAAATTTGATCAAATTGTCACACATGCACTTTCAGATTTAAGTGACTTTTTATAGAAATATTTTTAACGAAATACCTAAAACTAAACGATTTGAATAGTAAAATACATCTTGTTGTCCCTGAAATAATTATTTAAAAAAAAAAAACAATATTTCTTCGATTTCCTAAAATAGTACCCCAACTTTTCTTATGGGCCAATGATTTTACAAGATATCTAATATAGTCCCAATTGGAAAGATCCTAATATTGTGCTTAGTAGTACTGTGATTAGCTATTTTGTGGATATGCATGTTTTCACTCCCACATGTTTGCACTTCAATGTTGACTAATAATTGTTCCCTCGTACAACAGAGATTATTCTGTCTCATAGAACTTGAATGACAGCATGAATTAGCATGCATCACAAAGATGAATTATTCAGCGGAACGTACTACATTATTTCGGCGCGTCGGTTTGAATTAAAAGAAATTTTGTACCTCTCGACTCTGATGAATTTGTCGAGCGCATGCAAAGTCAGATCATATGTCAATACACCTAAACGTGAATCGTCAAGTCACCGCCCACTCTTAATTCTTCGTGTTCGTCCAAAAGCAAGACGAGAAAAGATGTGTTGTCTGCATAACTGCAAAACGTTTTGAGTGCAGTCCCTGCATGTTGCAATGGTGAAACTGTCCGGAAGTAAATTACAAATATGGGATTTTGGCAAAAGTAATCCGTATTTGCCTAACTCAATAAAAAAAAAAAAAGGCATATTTGTCAATTTGCCCTAAACTTGTATAGAATTTTCAATTTCTCCCCTAAACTTTAATTTTAAACGATTATCTTCCTGAACTTTTATAATTAGTCAATTTTCACATTGAACTTTAATTGTAAGAATTACCCTTGTGAACTTTTATAAATAGCAAATTTCTCCCGACGCTAGATTTTAGAAATTTTCATCCAATTTTCCACCCATTTTGATCACATAGATAACACGTAACAATTGTATGGGATAAAAAGAATAGAAAATTGAATGGATGAAAATTGGATGAAAAAATTGAAAAAAATCTAATGGTGAGGGAATTGGCAATTTATGCTAAAGTTAAATTTCATGGGGAAATTAACTATAAAACCGACAGAACTTGTGTCGGATATAACCGACAGAAAATTTATTAATAATGAATAAGAGCATTCTCTGTCGGTTATATCCGACAGAAATATATTAATACTAAAAAAAATATAAACCACTTTGTTTGGCTTTTACGCCTTTAAATGAAGTGCATTTTGCATGCTTGAAAGGAAATGAAAGCCTTTTCATTTTTGGCCTAAACAAATAGAAACAGTTTTCCAAACTCAAAGCACTCGTGTTTTACTTGAAGTTGGTAGCAAACATCCGCTTTTATTATTTCTTGGAGCAATAGAATAAAATAAAAAAACATCTTGATCACATTTCAGATGAGCATACTACAACACAGCCTTATCCCGACATGACCAACAGGGATATCAGGTTTCAACAACATTTCAAATGAGCATAAACAAATTAAATCTTTTGAATCAAACAAAACAGTAGACCAACATGACTGCGATGAAAAACAAACTGTAATAATTTTCTAAAGACACTTCAAATGAGCTAAATTCCTTTTGATTTAATTAGAGGTTCCAAATTGGAATTTATTCTAAAACTTGGACTAAAGGCTATAGATCGCGTTCATACCCAGTTGGAAAGCCTTTGCAAGAATATGGGGATTTGATCCAAATACTGCATTTGCAATGGTAATGACACCTGGATTTTGGCTGCTGAAAGCTACAAGGGCAACTGCATTACCATGTCCAACATTCAGCTGGAAATGCACAAGACCGACTGGGAACACAAAAACATCACCCTGCTGGAAATGCACAAGACCGACTGGTGATGAGGCGGTTTTTGGGGTTGGAGGTGACAAAACCAACTTTGAGGCTCCCTTCCAGGACTGTCAAAATTTCACTAGCTCTAGGGTGTGTATGTGGAGGGTTAAGACCCCATGGGGTAAAATCAATACGCGCAGCAAAGATGCCAAGAGGAGAAAAGGGGGAAGGAAGGGGGAAGGGAGAAGGTACCGGCGCAAGGAAGAGATGGAGGGATTTTATTTTGGAAAATTTTCATTACTGTCGGTTAAAACCGACAGAAATTTTTTATTACTGTTGATTATAACTAACAAAAACAAAATAGCGGCAAAACTCCTCCCAAACTTTTAAATTCCCTCCCAAAATTTAAACCCCCCCAAAAATATTTTGTTACAATTTAAAAAAATAAAATAATAATTATTTGGTTTAATAAATAAATAAATAATATGTATTTAAATAGAATACATTTTTTAAAATTAAATAAATAATTGTTTGGTTTAATAGATAATAATCCATGTAAAATATGCGATAAACAATTTTAAATCTATCGTTTTGACGCGATATGCATTTTATGAAACTTTTTTCAACGATCCAACCGTCAAACTTATTTGTACACATCCGAGATTGCATACGTAAAAAATCGTAAAAAAACAAACATTCAGAGGTTACGTAACGGAACAAAAGTTTTCGACGGTTATAAACGAAAAATCACAATTTAACGGTTATTTTAGCTCCGATTTTAAGGATTTTTTTTACAGGTACACTCCTCGACCCTATAAGAATGTAATGAATAAATTTGATCTTCAATTTAAAATATTTATACTAGTGGATACTAGGGGTGGGCAAACCGACCTTGGGCCTGCGGGCAGGGGCGGGTCCATATTATTTTATATACAAAACGGGGCGGGGCAGGGCGAGTCCAAGTAAACAGCAAGGCGGGGCGGATCCAGTATTCTGAAAACATGGGCCCTTCGCCCGAATCGTATCCAATAAAGAGGCCCACCCAATGCTGTGCCACTCAAATCTCACACACACTCTTAAATCTCATACTCAAATCTGACCCTGTCACTTTCTCGAAGACTCTCCCAGACTCTCCTCAGTCCTCCCTCTCGATTTATCTCTCCTATAGTCATTCCTCTCCATCTCTCTCTCCCAAAGTCCATACTGACTCTTATCCATTTCGATTCTCAGTCTTTCAGTCTCTCTTTCTTTGTTGAACTCGAAGGGGTGGATGACAAGTCAGTCTCTCTCTGTCGAACTCGAAGGGATGAACAACGAAGTCGAACAACTCGAAACAACGAATCAGTCATCTTCTCTATGTGACTCAGATTTGCATGGAAGCCGAGCTCTGCTGACGGTTTCACAGCAAAGATGATCAAGGAGGACGAGGACAACACCGCTTCCCTTGAGTCTTGACAGCCTCACTGAGAATGAGATCGATGTTATCTCTCTAGTTTGTTTCTTGATTTCAAGTTGTTTGTGGGGGATTCTAAGTAATTAAAAAAAAGGGATACAGAGAAGGAATTTGTTATTTTTTCTGATGCATGCAATCATTGGGATTCTGATCAGTTGGGTTATATTGTTAAATTTTGGATTTTGATAAGTTGGGTTATATTGTAATGCAATCTTAGCAAAATTAGTCATCTGGGATTCTAGGTTGTCTAAAATTCAATTTTTTTTATTTTTTATTAAAGCTGGTTGCTTTGAAGGTTTTTCCTGAGAAGATCACCTGGGTGTGTAAACTATGACTGAATTTTGAGATTTTCGATGAATTGGTATTGGGAAATTTGATAGGGAAGTTATAGGAAATGTACCCGTGAGGCCCCGAGGAACTGGCTCGTTTCAAATGGGCCGGATTAGGTCCTATTCCTATTTCAATTTTTGTAGGATCCGCCTCATCCCACCCCGTTGTATTTTCAAGCGGGTTTGGTTCGGTCCTCCAATTTTGGGCCCAGCCTGGCCCGTGCCCACCCCTAGTGGATACCACAAAATCTTATTTTATACTTAATGGAAGTATAACATTAACTCTTAAGTGTTTATTTAATCTACCATTTTGACGCGATACACATTCTACAAAACTTATTTCAATGATATAACCGTTAAACTTGTTTGTACATATCTGAGATCGCATACATAAAAAATCACAAAAAACAAACATTCAGATATTAGGTAATAGAACAAAAGTTTTCGACGGTTATAAACGAAAAATCACAATTTAACGGTTATTTTAGCTCTGATTTTGATGATTTTTTTTATAGCTACACTCCTCGACCCTATAAGAATGCATTGAATGAATTTGATCTTCAATTTAAAATATTTACACTTGTGGATACCATAAAATCTTATTTTATACTTGATGGGGAAGTATAACATTAACTCTGGTTTGTTTAATCTATCGTTTTGATGCGATACGCATTCTACGAAATGTTTTTCAACGATCCAACCATCAAACTTGTTTGTACACACTTCGAGATTGCATACGTAAAAAATCGCAAAATAATCATTCAGAGATTAGGTAACGGAGCAAAAGTTTTCGATGGTTATAAACGAACAATCACAATTTAACGGTTATTTTAGCTCCGATTTTGATTAGTTTTTTATAGCTACACTCCTCGACCCTATAAGAATGCAATGAGTGAATTCGATCTTCAATTTTAATAATTTACACTAGTGGATAAATCTTATTTTATACTTGATGGAAGTATAATATTAACTCTTTAAGTGTTTGTTAAATCTATCAATTTGATAGGATATGCATTCTACGAAACTAGTTTGAACGATCCAACCGTCAAATATGTTTGTATATACTCCGAGATAGCATGTGTAAAAAATCGCAAAAAAAAAAACATTCAGAGATTAGGTAACGAGACCATGAGTGAAAAAAATAACATTAAGAGATTATTTTGACGGCCGCCCAAAATTTTGCTTTGTTCGTGTCGGTTATATCCAACAGGATCATGAGTGAAAAAAAAAAAAATATTTAAACCATGTGTTTATATATTTATTTTTAATCAATATAACATTTTAAGATCCCATGATAAGATCCCAACGAAGATTGATCTCTATATGCAAAAATCTCACTAGAAGCTGACTTATTGACCTCACACATATATGCATAACACAATACAAAACTCGATGAACAACAGAAGCTAGAGAACATGACGGGCAAGGTACTATAGATTCTTGGCACTAGAAGATAAGACTAAATATATTTATGTACACTACAAAACGTGAGACAACACAAAGACATGTTTGTTTGCAAGTTGTAGTGGCACACCAATTGACCCTATGGACACATCTGAGTGCGCATCACCGGCTATACATGAGGAGCAAACATCTGAGTGCGCAACACAAGGCCATGAGTGAAAAAAAAAATTATTTAAATTATGTGTTTATTTATTTATTTTTAATTAATATAACATTTTAAAATAATAAAATAGTCAATTTCTGTCGATTATAACCCTCAGAATACTAAAATAATAACCGGCAGAAACTAAAATAATAAAGTAGTCAATTTATGTCGGTTATAACTGCCACCATTAACTTAAAAACGACCGGAATATATTAAAAATATTTTAAAAAAAAAAAGAATTCAAAAATACTGGTGCTTATAATAATT
The DNA here is from genome assembly GCA_015708375.1 of Cydonia oblonga. Taxonomy (NCBI): domain Eukaryota; kingdom Viridiplantae; phylum Streptophyta; class Magnoliopsida; order Rosales; family Rosaceae; genus Cydonia; species Cydonia oblonga. Next base: position 1,330 of record JADOBS010299990.1, on the reverse strand, counting down.
TTATGGCGGTTGCATCCGACACTAAATATCCATCAGGAATTTATGTCGGATATAACCGACAGGATTTCATTGTTATCCAACACTAACTGAATGATGTGTCGGATATCTTTTATCCGACATAGTGGCTTATTAAACCGCCACCATCATCCGACATCTAAAGCTAATATTGTACTAGTGTATAAATGAAATGTGGTGTGGTGATGTCAAACGCGTTGATGACCTTTTAGTCGAGCGATTGCGGCTGAGGAAGAAATACGATTCGACTTTCAATGTGCGGACGATGTAACCTAGTAACACTTCACTCGCGGAGAAGTTAATGAGATGACCTCTTTCCACAAGGACTCAAAGATTTCTCACCGAGAGAGAATTGGATAGATAGTCAACCAAACTAGAAGTAGTGTTGTTTCTACAAATTATCTATCAATCGAACTAGAAGTAGTGTTTCTACAAACTGTAAGGTGCTCTTCAATCACTGACTCTACAACTTCAGTATTATTTCTACAAACTCTACGATTTCGGTGTTATTTCTACAAATGATATGATGTGGTCGGTTGTCAACTACATAATTGCTTATACAAACTAAAAGGTGACGCAGAGCGAAAAAATTGCGCACGGCAATTTATGTGTGTGTTTGAAGGTCCCTTAAATACGGCACGGTGTCTTCCATTTATAGAGACGAGTACACATTGGTTGATAAGCTCTAAAGCTAATTGAAGTTGTACCATGCTACTAGAACTCTTCCACCGTTCAAGCTTCGGTTAAATCCTACCAAATTACCAATCCCAAGATTATGAACTTAGTAAAAATGCAACCAAATTCAATCCTTGTGCATAACCTTATCACATCGAATCCCAAAATGATGTACGTGCCTTATCTCTTATCACCTCAAATCCCATGATAACCTGCATGCATGGATTTGAACAAATATGGTTCATCCAAACAGCCACCACCCACGTGCACCACCATGGTTACTTTTTGGAGATGATTATCACTAAACTTGCGTAGTCAACTCCCATCTAATCCTTTAAATATATCCCCAAGTTAGACTCTAGGATTTCCACCGTACATGACTACATCTACATGGGAAGTAGCCTGCCAATCCTCAACGCGTATGCAAGTGCTGATCACCAAACAATCGTGTGGTTATTTTTATAACCATCCATATTTACTCTTATCTCATGCATATGCACCACATAAAGACGTAGCTGATCCCGTTCTTCAAACAACAAGTTAGGTTGGTGACTTTCTAAGAAGTCCTGGTATAGCATCCTCCCACCTTACCAGTTGTTCTCCTTTTGTTGAAAAAAAAAAAAAAAAAAAAAAAAACAGC
>JADOBS010299989.1:0-10253 GCA_015708375.1 Cydonia oblonga | reverse complement strand
AAATATTTTCTTATATAAGATGCTTACCATAATGAGAATTAAAATTTATAATATTTTCATAAAATTTAAATTCATAAAATTATAAATAAAAAAAATAGACATTGAATACATATGGTGGCATTAAATAAAGTTTAGGGACTAAAATCAATTTTTAATCTTGTATAAGACATTTTTTTTCTAAATTTCATCTTATTTAGAGATTAAAATCTAGTTTTCTAAATATTTATGTCAATCAAGTTAGGATTGGGAGACAACTATTTTTTGACATTTATTTTAGGGTACTTTAATGAAAAGTTTCCAGTACTGTTTACTTTAACGAAAAATCATATTTTTACACTAAAAAGTCAATCGTGATACTATTCGTTTTACTCTTTATTTTGTCCTTATCGTTAAAACTCAAAGTTTTCAAACTCTTTTCATTAGTTTTACTTTTATTTTAGAGGCATCCACTTCGTAGCTTTATTTAAGGATTTGCATTGGTGGAATTATATCTTCTTCGGATCTCTTCATTAGGAATTCCGAAGATTAATTAATAATAAATGTTCATCTAACATCGTGCAATCACAGTTTATTTTTTTATTTTTATATTTTTCACACAATGAGGCTGTTTACTGTTGAAAATATAAAAAGAATTCAATTATGGCCGCATGATCTTTGATGAACATTTGGTATATTGATCTCCTGGATCCCCAGTGAGGAGATCCAGAGAGGATCTAATTCCCGCATTGGTTATGTTTCAATTCATTATTTATACATCATTCTTACAAACAATTAAATAAGTCCAAAACAATTCAGACATTTATTTTAGTGAAAAAAATAGACGAGTATAGTTTTGCATATAAACAGTAAAATGACTATCATTTAATCCAATGATCATAAGATTTCAAATTTTTAATAGACTTAATCCTTGAGGGAATACCTAAAAAATAAATAGTTCAAATTATTAAAATACATTACAAAATAATCCTGCAAAATATGTGTCTACGAACCTAATCCTATTATTATTTTTTACTAAATAATGATTTCACGTATGTTTAGTTTCCTGTTTTGTTTTTTCGAGGCCATTCGAGTTTGGGGCCTGCTGGTGGAGTCCAACTGCTCACTAAGTTACACAAATCGATTATTATTCATGGTAAACATGCCGACAAGATTTTGACCAATGCGAACACGATTTTGACGAACCCAAACACGTCTATTGCTAGAATTTGGATAGACAATATCGGGTTGGAATTTGTGATGAAAATTTGTCCCACGTGGACTAAAAACTTGAGGAAAGACATCTTTGCAAGTGAGCCTATCTCAAGCCGCGCATCAAGCGCATAAACTTGTGAGGGAAATTTGTCGCACCAATCAAGCTATTGCAGGGACTTGCTCGGTTTGGTCTTATTCATGAATGTATTTGGGTTGTAACGCCTTTCGGGGATTTTACTCTCTTCCATGAGCAAACTTTGCAATGACTTTTCCTAATATATACCATCTATCGTTTCCTTAAAAAAAAATTAAAAAATAAAAGTGAATCCATCTCACTTATTGTTAAATAAGAAATAAGAACTGATAAGACTGTTTACTGGAAACAGTTATAACCCTTTTGAAAGGATAAGACTGAATTCAAATAGTCATAACGGTTGGTTTAAGCCAGTACAAACTATGGCTCTAGTATTAGTAACATAATGATCAATTTACAATGTTGTCTTCCTATTTTTCACTGAGATACACACACCAATTCGCCGAGAATCCAATTTTGAGTGCAAGAACTTGAATTAGAAGTAAATGTCCAAAAACTACCACACATCAATTCGCCGCCAAGAATCCAAGTCTAAGTGCAAGAACTTGGATTAGAAGTAAATGTCCAAGAACTACCACACATGTGTGGGGACGTTGATTTAAGCCATTATAAATAGTTGTAGTATTATAAATGTAATCATCAATTTCCAATGTTCCCTTCCTATTCTTTCACTGAGAAACACACATCAATTCGCCAAGAATCCAAGTTCTTGCATTAGAACAAGATATACGTCCAAGAACTACCACACATGTGTAGGGATGTATTTCTGCATTAGGAGAATGCTGGTCCAAGCCTCTATCTTTTGAAAACCAAGTTAGTAATATTATTGTGACTCTAGTTACAACTTATGTTTAATTTTTCATATTTGTGATTAAGTTATATATAGTTCAATTTGATTTCTATATAAAGTGTGTAATCGTTATATATATATTATATCATATGTATTTGGTTGATTTTAACACTATTTCGTAATATTTTGAAATAGGGTTATCTTGTTGTGTCAAGAATTAACACCCCTAAATTGCAGGTCTAACTTAGAAAAGTACTTTAATTATTTTTGGATCAATCACTTAGAAAAGTATTAGATTGAGAAAAATAATAGCATAAATGCTTCTATGAGTCTTTCCGACCCTCGTAAACTGCCATAACGAATGTATTTTAGTAACTAACAAAGAAAATGTCTTTTATATTTCATAAAATTAGGGGTGTAATTACTAATTAGTGGATAAGACAACAATAATGCACATCTCACATTTGTTCTGTTGCAAATATTCCAATTAGGACACAAACACATGCGTGTGGTAAAAGAGTGGGAGTTTTCTACACAAAATTAAATAAAAAAAGAAAACAATTTTTTTTCTTTTTTTATTTAAATTTTAAAGGGAGAAGGAAAGAGACGGGAAACATAGTCGTTCGACTCGTTCCCTTGACAGCTTTGAGACGAAACGTTGTGAAGAAAAAGAAAACTTAACCTGTTAGACATCATCTGGTCAATACCGCCAATGCATTTTATACAAATATATAACAGCTGACATACGTTCTTTAAGCTCCTCTGGGTGGATCTGGTCAGAATCGAACACGCATTTATAAGGTTTTCACACGAGGAGCCTTTGAATTTTTGCATCCCTGGCTGCCATTTGGAAGCCATTTGGAAATTTCTTCAATTTCAGGCTTTTTCTTCAAGTGAAATCAAGGTGAATATTGAATTCTTACAGCTCCATATGAGCTATTTCTGGTCTGTTTCTTTCTGGGTTTTGAATTTTATTTGATTTGGTTCAATATTTTGGCAGCTTTGGGGAAGAAAAATTCTGGGTTTTCTATTGAATATCTTCCTATACTATTCAGAGTTCAAATTCTGATGAGAAGATATTTGGTGGGTAGGTGAAAATTTGCTTGCATGTGCTGGAAGTTGCGATATTATAGGTGTTCTCTTGAGGAAAAATCGAATTGGGTCGACGCCAAATCGCGAAAGTTTGAAACTTTTGTGTGAGTTTTGCGTGACGAAGGTGTTTTAGGGTTTTGGTTATTAGAGGTTTAGGGATTGATGAAATGAGAAAGATATTAAACGTTTTCGGCAACAAATGGTTCTTATGAAGACAGGCTGTTTCATTGCTTTGGTTATTCTGCTATGTGCTTCAGCATCAACGAGCTCAGAGGAGAGCAGGACCGCAGAGGAAGTTTTTCTCAGCCAACTGGTTGATCCAGCAACTGGAAAGATTGATGGGGACGTGGTAACACACTATATAACTTGTTTTTTGTTTTGTTTCAGCTTGATAACTTATGAGCGTGTTGTATCTAGTTTCACATAAATTTTTTCATATGACTGATTCCATTATTCGCTTTAAATTTGTATAGAACGTCTTATATATGGATTACTCTAGTAGGGAGCATCATATCATATTTGTGGATCGAAAAGTAGATTCAAAAGTTAGTTAAAAAGTCTAAACTTTTGAGTTCGTGGAAGTACGCTTGGAGCTTATGTAATGTTTAAGGCACAAAGCTAGTTTTACTGAAATATATCTTATTATGTTGAGTTAGTGAATAATGTTTGGGCTAACTTATTCCGAAACCAGAAGTAGCGTTTGATGAACTTTTATATATATTGCAGATAGACAAGGCCTTAACAGAACAACTCATATTAAAAAGATACTTTGATGTGTTTGAGCTTCACTTTCACCAGCCTTGACCAATGAAATTTTTATTCTTCGTTAACTCTCTAATATGCTCATTTTTTCAAAAGTTGACATTAAAACTTATGAAATTCTGTGGCCTGCAGGCACAGCTATTATGGATAAGTTGCAAGGTTGATTTGTTCCGTTTGACAGAAGCTATTGAACATCTTGACTTGTGGTTAACAGAGGAAACATATAGTGGCACAGATGAAATTAATTCAAAAACACTGTTATTGGGAAAAGAAAAGTTTCAAAAGCTTATTAATGTCCTGCATCCTGAGGTGAAACGAACTCTATCAGATTGTTTAAGAAAGCATAATCTCCTATTCAGTGTCTCTGGAGAAGAGGGTGCCTCTAAGATTTGGTCTGTCAAGTATATCGAGTCCCTGTTTCCCATATCTTATGTTCCAAGAAGAAATTTGGCTGATGTACCTTCTCCAGCCCCTGCACCAAGATCTTCTCAACGTAGTCCGGTAACATCTCCTGGGGTAGCACCTTCCACTTCTCAAAGTCCTAGTCCTACGCCTGCACACCGTTCTCCACAAGGATCATTTTTTCCTTCCATTCCTAGAAATTCGGGTCTTCAAGCTTCAGGGCCAGCTTCTGGCTCAAATACACAGGAACATAAAGGACGAGATGAACGTAAAAAAATTGTTACTGCTGTTGTTATAACTGCATCAGTGACATTTATTGTTGCAGCAGTGCTCTTTTTATGCTGTACTAAAATGTGTAGAAATGGGAAAAAGGATAGACAAAATGATGACAGGCCCCTTCTTAGCCTGAGTCTAACTGATTCTGCTGGTATAATTCTCAAATATCTTGTTTTTGTTATCTTCAGTTGTTTGGAGCCCTTACATTTTGACATTTCTTTGAAACTTGTTTATGTTTCAGGTTCTTCATACAAGTCTTATGCTATGGAAAGTTCGATGAAAGAAGAAAAGCTTGACCATCAATCATTAGGTAATAACTCAAATCATCTCAGGAAGGCCTAATCTTTAATAGCATATTTGCATTGAGTCTCATGTTCTCAATGCTTCACTAAATGAAACTGCAGAATTAGGATCCCCTGGAGGTGCTTCCAAGTTTGACATATCCAACAATATCAATGGATTAGTACCACCTCCTCCTGGAATGTCTCTTCTGAAGCCTCCGCCTGGCAGAGCAAATCCTCTCCCACCTGAACCGCCTTCTTCATTTAAGCCTCCTCCCAGCAGGGCTAGTCCTCCTCCACCGCCTGTCCCACCTCCCTCTTTAAACCCCCCAGGGAGTGCAGGCCCTCGGCCCCCACCTCCTCCAGCGCCTCCTGGCCCTCGGCCCCCACCACCTCCAGCACCTCTTGGTCCTCGCCCCCCACCACCTCCAAAGAGCGGCGTTCCTCCTCCTCGGCCACCTCCAGCAATGACTATTGGTTCAAAGGTAGCTCGACCTCCACCTCCTGCACCAAAACGTCCATCGGATCCTGGATCGGAGGTTGATGGTGATGCTCCTAAAACCAAGCTGAAGCCCTTTTTTTGGGATAAGGTTCTAGCAAACCCCGATCATTCAATGGTTTGGCATCAGATTAAGTCAGGATCATTCCAGTAAGTCGCAATTTTTTTAGCTTTTTTTCTTTGTGACCCATGAGTCATTAGATGTTATAAGCCTCTGAAAACAATATGTGATTCTTAAACAGGTTTGATGAAAATATGATTGAAACTCTCTTTGGGTACAATGCTGCTGATAAAAACAAAAATGAACGCAAGAAAGAGTCTTCATCTCAAGATCCTATGCCACAGTTTATTCAAATTATTAATCCCAAAAAGGCACAAAATCTATCAATTCTTTTGCGGGCATTGAATGTGACCATAGAAGAAGTCTGTGATGCAATTCGTGAAGGTAACGTTTCTCCTTCTTTCTTTCCATGGAATTAAATAATATGCAAGTATTGTCCTTTCCTCATTTTCCAGTATGTCAAGATGAAATGTACTAGAAGGGATATATGATTTTCCTAGAGGGAAGCCTGCAAGTTAGCCGTTTTATGAGGTTTGACTTATGTCAGTTCAAGTGGCAGATGCACTTAGGGATATTGTTACTCTGCAAATTCTTGGTGAAACATTTTCTTTGAGGAGTTACTTGTCCACTTATCTGCAGAGTTTTTTATTTGAGACAAAATTTCTTCTTTTCATAGAAGAATAATTTTTACAGAAAACTAAAACAAAAGATGATAATGAACGGTATGAACCTAGTTTTTGTGGAGGGGAAATTGCGTTTGTTATTTTTCTGGATAGGGTGGTTAGAATGATATAAGAGAACTTTTGAAGATTAAGGGAAGTGAAGGGCTTGTGGGAAAATGTTTGTTATTAGGATTTGATATGTTTTGATTTTCTTTATATACCTTTCTTCCACATTTACGCAGCTTGGAAGGCAGCAATCTTTAATGTAGGTGTGATTTATTGTTTTGCTGTTGTATTATCTTCAAAATTTTATGGTGGATTTTAGCAGCCAGTAGACTAGAGATTCTGCACATCTTGATGTGTAGATAGTTTGTTCACTCTGCTTCTTATTGTTAAGCTTTTTATAACCATTTCTCCCTGAACTGTTTCCCTACAATCAAATTGGTCACGGAAATGGATCATTATGCCTTCCAAACTCGGGTTATGCATCAATGTACCCCATGGCGTCTGATCATCAGTTTTTCTGTTAAAAATTGTTGTGCAGCAAGCCCATGATGTAATTTCAGGGGTAGAAATAGAATGGTAGACCCTCAATTGAAGATTTACAAAAGAACTATCTGTCTCTTTTTCACCCTCCTCTCTATCACCCTTTCTCACCTCTTGCTTCTCCCCCTCACACACAGTCAATGTACTCTAACATGCTAAACAAATGTTACAAAACAACCTATTTGAACTAATTAACCAGGTAATCAAATACTGTAGATTAAGAATAACATAAACTACCTAAAATGCTTACCTGCTATAGGACTTCAAATTATTGTTTTTGAAAACCATGAGTGAAAATGCCCCCAGTACTTGGTCATCTGCTTCGCATGTGATCGAATTGAACAGAAATTGAAGGATTAGAAGTCTGGAGCCACATTGATGCATGGTAATAGAGTTTGAGGGTCACATTGAAAGTTCGGGGGCCACTTTGATTACGGGAACATCTTCTCAAATTCTTGAGGGAACACCTTGTCTGACTAATAGAATAACATATAAAGAATTCTTACTAACGACTGTTTCTACAATGACCCATTAACATGCGTTTAACTTTCTTAATTGGATCAGGGAATGAGCTTCCCTCAGAATTCTTACAAACTCTGCTGAAGATGGCACCAACTCAAGAAGAAGAACTAAAGCTTAGAATGTTCAATGGTCCACTTTCTCAACTTGGGCCTGCTGAGCGGTTCCTAAAAGCGTTGATTGACGTCCCATTTGCTTTTAAGCGATTGGAAGCACTACTTTTTATATGCACTCTTCAGGAGGAGGCCACCCACCTTAAAGAGTCTTTCGCGACCTTAGAGGTACTGTATATCTGAATTGCATCACTTATATAATTTTGTGTGTCATAGCTCACCTACCCATGCGTTTAGTTTTCTTACATTAACTTCTATTTGTTCAGAAAGTGTTAAAAAGAAAGAACTAATGTAGCTACCTAAACTATGTTTATACAACCATAATAAACATAGAACACAGTGCAGATCTATGTTAATCTATTATCCTATGTTTTCTACCCTACACAAAGACTGCTTTTGAGATGTGCAAATCATCTGTTGATTAAGGAGAAAACACACCCCTAGTTTGCAAACCTGAACCAATAAAGAGCCAAATGCCAATGGCAAAAGAAAAATGTACAGTTGAAATAGCACGAATTAAGTCTGATGTAACAAGGAGTTAAATGATGCCATGATTGCAAAGTACGCACGGGATTGGTTGCTACTATGCACATATTTGAGAACTTAGTAGTGGCAGACCTGTGGTCGCTTTTATTTCTGGTGGGGTTAGGACCCCCAACTCTTGTGTATTACTTCATCTAGAAGCCTTTAATTATAAATGTCCCATGACTGCTCTTTCTCCTTTGATGAGATTGCTGAAGAGATTGGAAAATGTTGGCAGATATTTTGTACATTATGCTTTATGGTTTTCAAAGTTCACGTCACTTCTGTGATGACTAGTTTATTCAGAATTCAATTTTATATTGCTAATGATATTCACATTTTGAAGCTGAGGACAATAGCATATCAAAACTATGTGTTAGATAGCTTTTTTGAGGTGAAACGATAGCATATCTATTAGATAGCTTAGGCTTAGTCATGTCAGCAAAGCTAAAGGCTCAAATGGCCCAGACCATACTGTCCTTGGGAGTTGGACATCAGATATGGGATCTATCTGCATCTAGAGGAGACTCCTGGAGATAATCTGGCATGAGGATATGTACGAATGTACTTGTATGACATTTATAAAAATGTCTATCAGTTCCTATTAAAATGGGGCACAGTTTTTTATTGTTGTAACCTATCATTTTTTGTTTGCCTGCCAGTATTTTTTGGTCCATATCTCAAAACATTACACTAAAAATATCTAAATTATATGGCACCTCATTTCTACGGCAGGTTGCTTGTAAGGAACTAAGAAGCAGCCGGCTTTTCCTCAAGCTTTTGGAAGCTGTTCTTAAAACTGGCAATCGCATGAATGACGGAACATTTCGTGGTGGAGCACAAGCTTTCAAACTTGACACACTCTTGAAATTGTCAGATGTAAAAGGAATAGACGGCAAGACAACGCTTTTGCATTTTGTTGTTCAGGAAATAATCCGCTCCGAGGGTGTCAGAGCTGCTCGTACCGTAAAAGAGAGCAGGAGTTTCTCTAGCATCAAAACAGATGATCTCCTTGAGGACACTTCCAATGAAACAGAAGAACACTATCAGAGTCTCGGTCTTGAGAAAGTTTCAGGTTTAAGCAATGAACTTGAGAATGTCAAAAAAGCATCTGTTTTAGATGCTGAAAGCTTAACAGGAACCGTTGCCAAACTTGGTCATGCACTGCTAAAAACCCGGGACTTCCTGAACACGAACATGAAAGATTCAGGGGAAGATAGTGAGTTCCATGAAACACTGAAGAGTTTTGTGCAGAATGCTGAGGTTGATATCGTGGGCCTTGTTGAAGAAGAAAAGAGAATCATGGCTCTGGTGAAGAGCACTGGTGACTACTTCCATGGGAGTTCAGGGAAAGATGAGGGCCTACGATTGTTTGTTATTGTGCGAGATTTTTTAATAATCGTAGATAAGGTTTGCAGAGAGGTAAAATTGGCACCAAAAAAGTCAACAAAAGTTCAGAAAAAGGAGACACCTTCCTCTGATCCCCACCAGCCTTATACAACACCATCTCCCTCTGATCTTCGGCTGCCTCCTCCGCCTGATCTCCATAAGCGGCTTTTCCCGGCAATCCAAGATCTACGAATGGATAACTCTAGCTCAGATGATGAAAGTTAATTGATTTTACTTGGAGAAGGTATGTTCTAACCTAGTTGAAGAAAGATAATCTCTCGTATATTTTATAGAAGTTCAGTCCATGTGTGCGCGCGTGTAATTTGAGTAGAAAAAATGCAAGTCAAGGATATTTATCTTGAGTACCAAATAAGAAATTATTTTCTTGGCGTGTACTCAGGTGAACATCACTGTAGAATCTCAACAACATGCCCTTTTGGTTCGTCTGAAGATGTTATCCGTAGGCAGTGATCACATCAGGATTCGTGAAAAGGGAGATAAGAGTTGAGCCCGTGGCATGTACCCTTCCCTTCAAGGTGAAATTTCACCGGATTGAATCTATGCTCGCTTTCGAAGTTACCTCCGGTGATGTTTAACCCCAACTCATGGCTGGCCGTGTACATCAATGACTCACCACTGATCAGGCGGACAACAGGACTAGTGTCGCACAACACCAGTACCATACAGAACTGGCTGAACTGTGGCTGCTCATCCTCCTTTCAAAAGGCTAACAATTTCTTGAGTGACTAGCTATTGGACCTAACACCGCAGTAGTAGAGTGACCTTCCTTGTAATTTGGTGTCCTGTGGAGAATGAACTTATGACCAAACAATGTTATTGCCCTCAGACAGCCGGACGTCCGCAGCAGCGATTTAGACTTGGTGATTTTTTTTTCCTATTTCTTAGTTCTTCTCACCTATGGTTATTTGTTTATTACTTTTGTTCATAATTTTGACCTTTTGGGAGTGAAAAAGGTGTAGCAAGTTAGTTTTGTGTTCAATAGAATTGTTTTAACCTTTTTTTTTTTTTTTTTTTTTTTTACAAATAGAATTTT
>JADOBS010299988.1:0-10252 GCA_015708375.1 Cydonia oblonga | reverse complement strand
GTGTCTGGTTCAGAATTGGCCCAAATGAACTTGATTTATTCATTCTTGGGATAAAATCTAGCCAATAATAATTGAGTGCATGTATACTTTGACTCATTTCATATGGATAGTCATCAGGTATTTTATACCAGAAGTGATTGGGTCTGGAGTGGCTTAAGAGTGAAGTCAGAAATGATTGTAAAGTGAAGGGTTCTCAGATTAGGCTCGTGGCCTTCACTGTTCATATCGTCAATGTATGGACTGATAGTTGGATGTAATAGTGCAGCTTTGGATACGTGTCTATGGACTTTACTTATCATTGGGAACAAAATAATGCACAAAATATTGCCGGTAGTTTATTGAAGGGTAAACACTAACCCGAAATCACATCCTTAGTGGTCACTGTGTTTTGTTTCGTTAACAAATTTAGTCGAAATGTGATTTCGTTTTGAATATGTGTTTTACAATTAACATATGAAAAATAACAAGAAAATGGTGTTCACTTTCAGTCTTCAGTGACCGATAGATGGCACTAAAGATTGAGTAACGAACTTATTTGCCACCACTTTCAAACAGTTGCTTGGTTGCTATCGCTTTTACCTTGGCAAGCAGGCTGTCCAAATCGTTTCTGAAGTGATCGAGACTAACAATTAAAAGGGGTAGTGTAAGATTCCACATCATTCAGGGGAGTGATCCTTATATGTATATTTTCATCTCTACCTAGCACGAGGCTTTTTGGGAACTCACTGACTTCGGGTTTCATCGGAACTCCGAAATTAAGCGAGTTCGTGCGAGAGCAATCCCAGGATGGGTGACCTACTGGGAAGTTCTCGTGTGAGTTCCTAAAAACAAAAACCGTGAGGGCATGGTCGGGGCCCAAAACGGACAATATTGTCACATCCCGGGTTTTTTCCTAGGTTCTAGGGAAGTTTAATGGTGGTGGAGACGTCGGAGCAAGTTTGGAGGTCGAATCGAATCACACCCAATTCTAGGGTTCCGACGGGTTTGAGAAAAATTGGAGCACTTCCAGGCCAAATTGGCCTTGGTCACAGGTATAAAGTTTACTCTACTCATTAAGATCTTCATTTCTGTAAATTTTGGTAATTTTTGGAAATAGTTGGATTTTCGGGCGAGTTGGGGCGGCCGACAGCCACCCACGGCGGTGTGTGCGGCGGCGCGTGGCCAGGTGGCCGTCGATGTTATTCTTAGGATTAATTAGTTGCCTTGAGTTCAGTTTTGGTGATTGTATAACGTAGATTGGTCGTTTGGACCTAAATTCTTTACGATACGTTACTTGGTGAAAATGTGAATCGACGATCTGACCGTTGGATCGTCACCAAACTTTAATATGTTGTAGTACATATTATTTGAGTATCATAGGAACTTACGGATTAGGAATCCGACGAACGGATCTTCTCGAATTGGATTTGTAAGTTCATAAAATAAAATGTTAACCGCCACTTGGTTTTGGCAATTGGCGGAGATCCGACCGTTGGATCGTAATAGAACTTTAGAATGTTGTTCTAGAAGTATAATTTGGATCTTTAGAAGTAACGGATCAGAAATCCTTGATGCAGATCTTCCGGATCAAATCATGTGTTTTGTGTAAATTGTATATTCTATCGTTAAGATTTCTGAAATGTGATTTGATAATTGTTCTAGGCGCCAATCATTCGTGCTGCCTCTTTGTGTGCGCTAGGGAGTTGTAGCGTGAACTCTAGGTGAGTGGGCTTTTGTTTTCAGTATATATATGTATGCTTGGTGTTTTCCCAGAAAATGTGTTTAAATGAATAATGTTTTGAAATACCATGCCTTATGATTATGATTAGAATATGAATTGGTATAGTATGCATAAATGTGATTTGACGTTGTGGGCGTTCAGGTAAGTTCAGGTGAGTATATATCGATGACAGAGATTGTTAATGTGAAATGATGATTATGTGATGAATTGAAAACTCATAAACCTGCACCCCGGTGTTAGTGCTCCCGCCATGGTTAGGGCATAGTCCTTCACGTGATGTTCACCTCCCGCACCATATGCTCACCTTGGATCCAAGTTAGGTGCAAAAGCTTGTCGTACAGACCACTATAGGTGGTTTCGACTTGTAGGTGACCCGCATTCATTTGCACAGTCTTCATGTGATTGTAGCACTAGAGCATATTTATTTTACACCTAGACTTGTAGTACAGACCATTATAGGTGGTTCCGACTCGTGTGCAGGATATGAATTGATATGATTGAGATTGGTTATGAGCTACGAGTTCAGCCGTGCAGGCCACACGGCTGATATATTATTTCTCATTGAATTATCTCACCTGATGTACCTTTTCTATTGTATTGATCATCTAGCATGGTATACTTGTGGATTTTACTATTTTGAGCATGGTTTTGATATATGTATATATATTCTATTTTCTAGGAATGTGGTGGACCCCGGGTCAGGATGTGACAATTTGGTATCAGAGCCTAACCCTGATCGCGTGTGTATCGACGAGGACGTCGGGCCCCTAAGAGGGTGGATTGTAAGATCCCACATCACCCAGGGAAGTGATCCTTATATGTATATTCTCATCTCTACCTAGCACGAGGCCTTTTGGGAGCTCATTGGTTTCGGGTTCCGTAGGAACTCCGAAGTTAAGCGAGTAGCGCGCAAGAGCACTCCCATGATGGGTGACCCACTGGGAAGTTCTCGTGTGAGTTCCCAGAAACAAAACCGTGAGGGCGTAGTCGGGGCCCAATGCGGATAATATCGTGCTAAAGTGGTGAAGCGGACCCGGGATGTGATGGACCCCGGGTCGGGATGTGACAGGTAAACAGGATAATCTAGTAATGTTTTTATATGAAATTTACAAAACAGGATAATTTAGTAATGTTGTTATATGAAATTTACACAGTAAAATCTTTTTATAGTAATACTCTAGTATGGGAATAACCACTTTATAGTTATAAAGAATTTTGATCCTAACTTGGGTAGTTATATGTATAGGAATAAACTTAATATTGTAATAAGTTATAATTTTTTTTTGGTCCCGTATAAGGAAACTCGTCTCCATATACTAATAATAGTCAATAAGTACAAAAATGCGCAAGGTCACAAATAACAGTTTAAGATGAGCTAAATATTTCTCTATAATTGTTATTGGGACAATGTTTTATCTTTAAAAGTTCATACCATGTCTTTGAGCTTGCGGGTACATGGTACCTCGTCAACATGGAAGTCTGCTTGGTGAGCCATAATTTTTCTACCTTCTCAAGCATGTTTATAGAGAAGCATTAAAGAGAGCATTACATATATATATGCACTAGATTTTAAAGATTGTGAGTCTTTCTTTTTTCAACGTTACATTTTTTTATTCATACAATTTTCGTTAAGGATAACTAAGTCAAAAAATAATATTTTTTTAGCTACACATCTGGTAACTAATAACCATCCTGAAGTTATGATGTAGTGCAGAACAATTAATATGGTTTCTACATTAAACATGTTGTTGGAGACTTTTCATCTTTCAAAGCCATGTTTTAATTAGATGCCTGGTAACTATAATCTTTAGTATTAAGTTATTTATCCTATCAATGTAAGGTAGCCTCCTATTTAAAGAGTTCTATATGTAAGATTAAGAGGTGAAACTAGTGAATTAAAGTTAATCTAAGAAGAGATTGAGTTTTCTCCTCCTTAAAATCAAGTGTGAGACTTGGTCATGTCGAGTGAATCCACGATTAGCGATGTGAGTAAATCCGTTGCCCCTGGTCGAGTGATTCCCAGGTTCTATCCTCGTAAAGACGTGAGTCATTCTGTCTCTCCTGGTTGAGTGATCCTAGATTATCATCCTTTGTTTCCCGAGACTCTTCTCCTGCGTCAAGTTATAAAATTGGTTTGGTCTCAACATTATGATTATATAGAGGTTTTTACTGTAATAGTGTAATAAAATTATTTTTGCACAGTTTTACCAGTTGTATAAGACGTCCGTCCTTGCTAAAGTTAAAAGACAAAAATTTGTATAGATAATGCCATAACGTGTTGATATAACAAGTTGATATGTTTTGCTATATATTGAAATATGTAGTTCCCTAATCCATTATCATCCTGTCACCCAAAAAAATGTTGTTTAACTATTATTGACGGTTTATCAACACCATATCCGTATTATGTCATTTAATAAAAAATCAGCATGATCTAGTCCTGAGAATAACATTTTTTACCATATAAGCAACTATATCAGTATAGATGTTGTATGGAAGCTCGCAAAGGAAAAGGACAATGACAGCCATTTGATGCTTTCCAAATTACAAACAATCTGAAACTTTGAACAATATCCATCTGTATACAAAATGACAGACAAATGAGACCAATAACTTCAGAACAAATATATTCGTGGTTGAAGGCCAAAAGACACCGATTATCAAGTATATCTGCCTATCGTATTATATACAATTTCGTTTGCATATTATAATATCCAGACATGTCACCTGCAGCCAGTAGAAATGTATGAAATTGCCCAAGTAGATCTGTGTACTTAGAGCTGGCGAAGTGCTGATCAGTAGCTTGTACCTAATTGGATAAGAATTTCAAGGTATTTTAATTGCATGAAGAATGGCTGGCGGGTTTGCTATATTTTGGTCACTATCGGACCTACCACTAATGGCTTGACCTCACGCTATATATCCAGAAAAAACTTAAAATAGAATTAAAAAAACAAGGATGTACTAATCCTTTCCAATAGCGACAACCATAGAAAGTGACGCAGTAGCAAGGACACGGACTGCGGTTCCTTAATAAACAAAAAAAATGTAGAAGGTCTCGAGTTCGATACTCCAAATTGGTAAGTCTGCTTGACTGTAGCCACGGGCAGGGTGAAATTCTTCGTAGTCTCTCCAAGCCAGGAAGAGGTGGATAACCGTGGCTTGCCACCAGTTGTCTTCCCTAAATCCTTTCCAACGGTGATTAAAATATGGAGTAAGATTCTCTTTCCTTCAAATTTTCTTCTCTTTCTCTCTTCTCTTATTTGAGCAGTTATAATTAAGTCACGTTAACATCTTGTATTGACATTTTTATAGAAAGTGATATACAAAGAAAAAAGTGTGAGAGGAGGGGATTCCAAAGGGTGAGAATCCTACTCCTAAAATATAGCGAACCCACCAGCCATTCTTCATGCAATTAAAATACTTTGAAATTCTTCATCCAATTAGGTACAAGCGAGCACTTGGCCGGTAAGCAAAGAGATCTACTTGTGGCAATTTCGTACATGTCTAGTGGCTGGTGACATGTTTCGATACTGTAATATGCAGACGAAATTGTATATAAAATGAGAGGCAGATATATTAAATAGATAAAAAGAAAGGAGCAAACTTACTATTGGCAATTGTCGATGGTCAATGCCTTGGTTATTGGCCCAAGTCGATCCTCCAATATTCAAAAACCGGATTCCACTTGGCTCAAGAGGGAACATAGTGATGTAAAATCCGAATAGTTTTACATTTTTTTTCCCTCAGTGTTTGTTTTTAAAAAAAACCCAACGGGGCCAGCAAGAACAAGAAAGCCCAGATCAAGCCGAGACGAAAGGGTATAGGGAAGTCGATACACTCTAGGCAACTGAAGAGTCACTTAGAAATCAACAAACCACTACTAGCACCCTAACGGTGACCAAAAGAGAAGTAAGGCTGATAGAACAGAGAGCTATAAGACCTAAATTGGAGAGCTGCGGGTCGGCATGGCAGCCCGTCACGAGGAAGTACCATAACTAGTGCGGGAGGATGCATTGGTGTTAAAGTCCCACATCGCGGGTTCAAATAAACCCAATGAGTTTAAATAGGATTGTACTACTTTAACTAATACCAAAGCTTTTTGCGGTAAAACCTCACACCTGACAGATTGGGCAGATAGTAAAGTTAGGGACAGTATCGGTGTCGTTAGAGTGGGACGGACCTGACGATTCAAAAATCCAACATGGTATCTGAACCATGGTGCAGGCCTGTGCAAGCCAATGAGCTTGTGTGCAAGCCAATGAGCTTGTGTGCAAGCCAACTAGCTTGTCACCCATAAGAAAATAAGTCTGAACTCTTAATATAGTGACGACCGCTGAGTTCCATTGAAAACAAGTGAGCCCAACATGAGCTGACCTTTGAGTTTCAATTACACTTGAAAACAAGTGGGTCCAACGTGAGCCGACCTCTAAAGTTCAATTACCGATGTGGATCTCTACGTGTGAACCACTAAATGGGGTTACACGTGAGGGGGAGTGTTAAAGTCCCACATCGGTGGGTTCAAAGAAACCCAATGAGTTTAAATAGGATTACTCTACCTTAACTAATACCGATGCTTTTTGTGGTAAAATCTCACAATTGACAGATTGAACAGATGATAAAATTAAGGATAATATCGGTGTCGTTAGAGTAGGACGGGCATGACCATTCAAAAATCCAACAATTGGTGCCCATGAAAAGTTGCTCACCCTCGAGTTGGACTGATGCAGCCATGTGAGCTGCTTGGTTGGCTGTTGGAGGAATTTCTCCGATAATCTGAGTGGTACATTGGGCCGAGTAATACAGTCTGGATCCGCGAATCCAAAAGACTCGTACCCCTACCTACTCTTATATTTGAGAATATCATTATAATTTATTTGTAAATTAGTGAAATGTATGTTATATAAAAATTGTTAAAATCTTTGTGATTTACTGCTGTAGTTTATGTCGATGCTATAGTACAAAAGCAGGGGATCATCGCAAGTGGACATTGCAAGACTAGAAATTAAATATTTGCAAATTCTTTTCTCACGTCCACAGAAAATCACTGCATTTATATTAAACTGTCTGATCTGTCTCTATATAATTTTATCTCATTTATATACGAAAGTCGCAAGTAATTCAATATTATTTAACTCCAAAAAACTCTTAAACAAATGAATAATCCATTGATCAAATACGTGCCAACTTCGAGTAATTACATTTATTAATTTAATGTCGTGTCGTTTGTGATCCGGAGCTTTTTCTCCTCAGCTGATCTCATACCCTCCATCTTCAACATCTCCAGCAAGAAGTCGTTCCATGTATCGATCGGTCCCGGCAAGCACCAGTGCACACAGTCGTTATACAAAGTCACATTTTCATTTGGCCAGTGCCCATATCTACTAGGATGACCATCTGGCCTTAATAACATTGCTTGTGTTGCGTCCAATAACCTGTATTTCAACCCCTTCTTTCTCCCTTCCCTTTCACCTTTCCTATACTCCTCAATTTGGATCTTATAAAGCTCCAAATCTAAACCCTCCAACCGTGTCTCATTGCTCCTATACGGCTTCGTTCGCAAACAATTTCCTCCTTCATTCCACATCCCATTTTCGAAATGTGATGGCGCAAAAGTCCTAACATATGTTATGCCCTTAAAATTTTCTAAGCTGTTGATGGCCTTAAAAGCTGTCCTAAAAGCCTTTCTATAGGCATACTGCTTGCCTATGTCAGTCACATTGTCTATGAGGCAATAGTTGCACCCAGAAATCGTTTGATTTTCGTAGTACACCATTGAACGGAAGAACCAATGCCCTGCAGAAAGTATAATGTAGTCGAATTCATCAATCTGGGTTGTCCATGCCTCATCAAATTCGTCGAGGTAGAGCTCAAAAAGGCCGTTCTTGGTTGGACCCTCCGTGTATGTTACTTGTTTGGATTTAATCAAATATGGCGTCCAAAATGCGGCCAGAGTGAAGTTGTAGGATGTGTACTTCCAGCGTATGAATCTCTGATCTTCGGTACTTGAAACTATTATTGGATATTCCACCTAAATTAAACACCAACAAGCATTTATTTGTACAGCTTTGTGTTTAGCAAAAAATAACTTCTGTAGTGTTCAGCAAAACTTTGAAGTGCTATAGTGAGAATAAAACATCGCATGGCAAGTACCATTTCTTTATACATTGATAATTACATTAGAGAGGAGAATAAATTGGTATCGAACTCCCTATTCACGAGGTTCGAATTTAAGTCATGTTACTTACGAATGAAAAAGAATAGAAAATACAATAATGATTAATAAGTTGAATCACTTTTACAGAAAATTCTTAGATGTGCCCTTAATTAAGTGCTCATATTTGGGTTCCAACCAACCAAATCCAATAGTTCTGAAGTTAATCATGTTTGCTGAAATTGTAAGTTTGATTTGCTTGCACCCTAATGCACTTAATATTTGTTAAAGTATATTTTGAGACCCAAAGCTTTATTCTATAGACGTTGAGGGTTAATCATTTGTGTTATGCATTCGGAAGTCGAGTGCCATATAATAAATAAGACACAGTAATGGACAGTAGCACATGGGAAGCTAGATCTGATCATCGAATATATGTCAAGGGGGTCCGCCATAGACAATTAGATCTTAGATACTGAATAGCATTTTGCTTGTATTCTTGTTTTCAACTTTTTCTTTTTCTTTTAATAGAAGAGGGGAGAGAATAGAACAAAATGTTGAGTACACGAACATATGTTTTACACCGTTTAAGGTGTAGACTCCTTTCAATTTACTACAAATTTGGAAAGTAAAATATTTGAGTTTGTAATCTCTTAAATAAAGCGATAATCTGAACTATTTTAATATAAAAGAAAAAAAAAATCGAACATAACTGCAAATGACAGAGAGACTATATTTCTCGTATTATTTTTACCTAATCCCCTTTACCCTTCAATAACATAAAGGGATTAGGTCAACTAACCTTGAAGATCTAAGTCTCTTGCATATTAGGACAAAATTATTTAACTAATCTAGAAGTGACAGCACCAGTTGCTATAGGAAATTATACATTATATTTCAAGATTCCATCCAAAATATTTTTTTTTTTCTCACCTTCTTCTCCTTTTCCTTTTAGTCTCCAAGTTTCGAAGTCGCTAACTTAATTACTATGCATGTTCATCGAAGGGGCCACAAAAAGCTTTCATCAGAAAAATCTTGGCTGTGAGTCTGTGACATATGTATGCTTTTATAAAAAATACAGAGTTTTTTTGGCTAAAACCCAGTTTTTCCCTGTAAGTCGTTAAAAAAGTTTGTGATGTGCTCTAATCTTAGGATGAACTTTCCCTCTCCCTAAATTTCTTTTAACAAAAAAAAAATACAGATTTCTTCAGTGTATATATAGAGAGAATTAGAGATATATTATATCTATACAATCATCAGGTCATCAAAAAACCTATATTCATCTAAAGTATTGAGTAATTCAGCTTTTTATCTATTAAATTAGTAAGTAAGAGAAAAAAAAAATTCTCAATTCAATTATAAACACTCAGTTTTCTTCGTACTACTCAGTAGTAGTCTAGACTTTTAAAAAAAAATTCATAAAACATTCTACTTCCTAATCAAATCAATGTCATTATGATCAAGTTAGCTATCAGGTTGATCAGTAAATCAAAGAGAAATAGCTAACATAATAATTAAGCATGAACATGTAAGAAGAGAAAACGAGTGTAATTGTCATTTCTCTTGTTAGTAATGAAATATATAGGTGGATTTACCAAGAAAACCACAAGACAAAATTATGGGGACATTAAATAATAAATAATTTACTTGATGGTAGAGGGGCACTAGAGAATAGGGGGCGGCATACGTACCCTTGAAAGGAGGCATATCAAGGACTGCATTTGGTTTCTACCCACAGAGTCTCCAACAAATGCCATGGACTTCCCTCTAACTAATTCGAGGAACTGCGCCGGGTTGAAAACGGGTAGCTCACATTCATCTGGTTTCCACTTCCACTTCATGAACTCAGCGTCTGGTCTTCCATACTTCATGCAGTTTTGGTGCTCATGGATTGCCCAACATGTTGTGTTTGTGTAGTAGGGAGCCTCTGGATTTGGAACCCATTCTCCAGTAAATATGTCACACTTTAAGTTGCTAGTAATAGAAGGCAAATCATCCTCCTGAACATTTGAATGGTCTGACGACAACGACGATGTAGAGGGCACCTGTGGGTTGGAATCAATAGTTTTTGACAAAAATAAAGAGCGGAATATTGAAGGGTGGTAGAGTTGGACGATTGTAAGAAGAAGTAGGACAGCGACTAGCAGTACAAAATTTTTGGGTGGCTTTTGTGGGCATATTTTTCCAGAGGGAAGCTCATCTATGGCTTGGTCCTCCATTGAAGATCATGAGAGAGAGAGAGAGAGAGTTCCGGTTTTTCTAAAGGCAGTGGGAAATGATGAGAGAGTCCTGAAACATATGGGTGTGGAATATTTCAAAGTTCACTAGGAGGGAGGGTGGTTAGTGATTATTATTGTTTTTTTTTTTTTTTTTAAATA
>JADOBS010299987.1:0-10252 GCA_015708375.1 Cydonia oblonga | reverse complement strand
ACACAAACTCAAATGCCCGATTCACTCTCTTGAATGGCACAAAAATTGTTGATTTTTTAGGCTTCGGACAGTGAGGTATGGAAGGGGTCAACTCTCAACAAATGCCGTGCGGTGACAATGACTCGAAAAATAGGGTACGATTGTAGAAGTGGATTTTTGTAGATGTTCACGAAACCAATGATAAAAAATAAAAAAAGCTTACCCATACTTTACAGCTTTTGTGAGAGATGGCAACTATTGAGTTTTTATAAGATTATTGTGTGTGGATTAAGAAATTCTCTCATAAAAAATCTAAGCTCAAATTTTCGATAAAGATTTTAACCATTGTTATTGTGACACATGTTATTATTTATCAAAAACCTAAGTTCAAATTTTCGATATTTTCAATCACCCATATTATGTCACGTGCCATTATCCTGATCTTTTTAACCTTCTGTTATACCTACATAAACATAGGTTAGGTAAGTTGTGTCTTGCTTTCGGCTGCTTGAAAAGCCAAACCCTCCCTCCATCAACAACAACAACAAACAAACAAAGAGCCAAACCCAACCGATCGATCCCTCTAAAACTAAACCCTCAGGTGCCCTCCTCGTTGCATCATTCATCAAAATCTTCTTTTTACACGGACCAAATATTTGAATCACATATGAAAAACAAAGTTACTAATCACAAAAGAACAAAATAAAAATTATTGGAGAGGCGTGCAAGGGAACAAACATTTAACGCCAAAATTTAAGACGGGAATTATGAGGACTAGGATTCGCTCCCTTCTCTTCCCATTCATATTTTTTTTTGTTATAAAAAATTAATATAAAATATTAACGATGACCGTTCAAATAAGAAGGAATCGAAGGAAAAAGAAAAAAAAAAAAGAAAAAGAAAATCCGACTCTTTGAGACCCCATAAAGGTCAAGCGTCGCAGTCACTTCTGTGCTGTCTCTCTCTCTCTCTAGTCTCCATGAGAAGAAGGGTCTAGACTCTAGGGTTTTCCGGTCTGAGTTCTCCCTCCCAAATGTTCAAAATTATAGGGCTTTGAAATCAAACCAGTTTCCGCCATTGAAATTGATTCAAAGTTCCTACATTTTCCACCACCAGAGCTTCCCAGAAAAGACCCACATGGCCAGAACCAGACCAGGAAAAAAGGAGTCAAAGGACGTGGACTCTTACACTATCAGGGGCACCAACAAAATCGTCAGAGGTAACAAAAATCAAAGCTTTTTGTTGATTTTCGAAAAATTTCTAAAAAATAATTGTTGGGTTGTTCGATTTTTGCTGGAACGCTAAATGGGTTGAGGAAGTTTGGTGATTTTGCAGCTGGGGATACCGTCCTGATGCGCCCGTCGGACACCGGAAAGCCGCCGTACGTGGCGCGCATCGAGAAGATCGAAGGTGAAAGCCGAGGCGGCATGAAAGTGAGAGTGAGGTGGTATTACAGACCCGAGGAGTCGATTGGAGGGCGGAGGCAGTTCCATGGAGCCAAAGAGTTGTTCTTGTCCGATCACTATGATGTGCAGAGCGCTCACACCATTGAAGGCAAGTGTACCGTGCACTCCTTCAAGAACTACACTAAGCTGGAGAATGTTGGAGCTGAAGATTACTACTGTAGATTTGAGTATAAAGCTGCTACTGGAGCGTTCTCGCCCGACCGAGTTGCTGTGTGAGTGTAATCTGTTTTTGTTTTCGGTTTTAGTTGAAATGTAGTTCGTAGGTTGGGATTTGATTAATCTGGTGGAAATGAAGTATTTATGGGTGAGATTTGATGGATTTGGTTTTGTGTGTTTTGAAGGTATTGCAAGTGTGAGATGCCGTATAACCCGGATGACCTCATGGTACAATGTGAGGGGTGTAAGGACTGGTAACTTCATTTTTCCTCCATACTATATTAGCGTTTCGGAGATGGGATTTGTTGACAGGATGTGCTTCGAATATTGATTAAAATTTGTGCCCAAAAGAGAGGGAGAAAAAGAAACATTTAAGAGGCTGGATCCCCAAGTTGCAGTCTCAAACGCCAGTTAGCATATGTGCAAACAGCGTAAAAGTTTGGATTGAATGATCATTTTGCTAGTGTTTTCTTCTCCCTCCCGGGGGCTTTAAGTTATATACTTACGTGAGTTATCATTGCAATTTGCCTTAACCAACTCGAAATTTGTGCCGTATGAAGGTTGATTTTCATGTGTGTTTTTTGTTTTTTGGGTCGAATTCTTATGTTTGTTTAGCTAGAAGTTTATTGTTCACATTCATGCTTGAGAACTGGTTCCTGAATTCATGATGGTCTTAGTACTCTGGTAGTTTAATAGTTGATCTTTTTCAGATGAACTTTCGGTTGCTGTTGCAGACACGGATTTATCCTGATACATACACGGATTTATTTTACTATCGAACTTGTAGGTATCATCCTGCTTGTGTGGCCATGACGATTGTGGAAGCAAAAAAATTGGAAAGCTTTTTGTGTTCCGAGTGTTCAGCTGAAGGGGACGGGAAAAAGCCCCAGAATGCAGTTCCAGCAGCTGTTGCAAAGGTGCGATTTTTTATAACGGAGTTTTAGATAATTATAGACAAGACTGAATCATATATTAATAATAGTTTCACATGTTCACTGTATATTTTATGATCAATGATGCTTTGCTCATGGAAATGTATTGTCATTTCTCCTTGTTATTCACCGGTGTTTTATTCATCCTACACTATATATCAAATTATGTTAATAGTTAAATCTATTCCGACCAAATTTCTTATCAGAGTTCTGACCTTTTGCAGCTTGAGCCCAAGCGCCGTAAGAAATGACATCCTTCGCAAGCATCGGTTTGCTAGAGCCGAGATGTTATCAACTCTTTTGATGTCTGCCGTGTGGGCTGTACAGTAGGATATCAGGACCTTAGCTTTTGGTTACATGTCATGACCGTAGTTTGATTTAGGCTGTGTGCACCAGCTTCATTTTCAGGAAATTGGTCATGCAATTGTAACTAAACAGAATTCAGTTCAAACCTTGTTCTCTATCTCGACAACCGATGAATCTGTTGCGTCTAAAAATTGTTGCTTCGTACTTTTTGTTATTAACCTATGAATCTGTCGTCGTTGTGGTCGGATAACTTCTTGTATGTTTAAGTTGTAGGAGTTCGTATTGCTCCTCGGCAGCTGAAAATATCTGCAGATAATAATGCCCAGTAAAATGTTACAGTGTCTGGTCTCATGGCAGCTTTTAGAACTTCGGTAGACGGTTTCCGTGATATACAGTTTGCAAAAATGCTCTCCTGTCCCCAAGTGACCGGAGAACGCGTGGTCACCGGTGTGTGACTGAATTTTTAGCCACCAGGTGATCAAGAGAAACAGATTCATACCGTCGCGCACACCCTATTCCACGTGGGTGCTACTAAAGCTCCAAGATTTTGTTCATCGTGAACCAGAAGTTAGCTCTTGCTCTTGCTCTTGCTCTTACCCGTCTACCCCGTCTCTTGGCACCAAAAACAGCGAACTCATCAAGGATGTTGGGTGTGAGAAGGCATACCTTTGAGACTTTGAGTATGAAGTAAATAAAACGAAAGATAACGATTTAGTCCAAAAAGCTGGCTGGTTTTCCTCTTAAAGAAAGCTCTATATCCCATGAATAGTGCCTTTAACCATTGATTGTTTGCATGGCAGATATGGAAACTTCTTCATGTTTTAAATCTGTGAAGCTTACAAGTAAATTTGTGTCCATAATTCATGAACTGCAGACTCTTACGTATCGAAACCATCTAACAGCACATAATTAGCGTTAAACCGAACGAATTAACATCATAATCCCCAACATATTTGTCAGTTTGTGATGCAACCATGGCAGGAAAGGCCAGTCTCATGCGTCCAATATTTGTCTTTGCGCTTATTGTTTCCGTTGGGTTCATTAGTTTTGCGGAAGAGCGAGCCTTGTACCTAGTTTTGATGGAAGGAGACCGGTTGCATTCCATGGAGGTTCTCGAATATCATCTCGTGAAGACGGAAGGCGTCTTGATCAAAACAGGTGGGGTGGGGAACACAAAACTTATCTAATCCAGTTTTCATGTATATACAGCCCCGCTCTGTGCATGACATTTTGTCTTTCTTGAAGACGTGATACGTTGAGAAAGAGATTCTCTGTGCAGAACGTCATATTTTTAAAGAAAGATAGGACGTCCTGCACAGAGATTCTCTATATATGTGTATGTGTTTATAGTGATAATTGGTGATTATGATCTTAATTGTCTATGGTTTGATGCTGATGGATATGGTTAGTGAAGTTTTCAAGGCCCATGCAAAGCGATTGGTGGATTCTCACTACCAACTTCTAAAAAGTGCTGGGTGCAAAGGAGAAGCACAATTCACTTGACTGAGAAATTTGGATTTTGGTCCTCAGAATTGTTTTCGGCCAAGGTCCAGTAAATTTCAATTTACAATTTCAGTCCAATATGCAGATGTAAGTGTAGCCACATTGGTTGGAGCATATGTGCTCCCCCTATTCACCAAGTTTGAGTCTCACTCCCAGTAATTTAGATTGGTTTGAAATAAAATATTGCTTGTATATAAAAATGCAGTCCGATACTTGTTGGTTATAGGTTAATCATTTACCTATATATTTGACGGTGAACATTACAGGCTGAGAAGCTCAAAGATGCGCAGGAGTGAAGTTGGTTGAGAGAGACAGAGGAGCAAAGTTGATGACAACGTACTCTCCCGAATTCCTTGGACTACCCCAAGGAGCATGGACACTGGAGGGAGGAGATGATCGTGGAGCCGGCGAAGGAATTGTGATTGCCTTTGTGGATTCAGGCATCAACCCCACACACCCCAGTTTTGCTTATGATCCCCCGCACCCTTTCACCTCAGACATTTCTCATTTTTTCGGGCGCTTGCGAAACGGGTCCTCGATTCCCAGCCAGTTCATGCAATGGGAAAATAGTCTCGGCAAAGTTCTTCTCAGCTGGGGCTGAAGCTGCTGCCACTCTTAACTGTACTGTGGATTTTCTTTCACCCTTTGATGCAGTTGGTCATGGAAGTCACGTGGCATCAACCGCTGCGGGTAATGCTGGCGTTCCAATGGCTGTAAATGGTTACTACTATGGAGAAGCAAGTGAGATGGCTCCACGGGCGCACGGTATGCTTTGTCATTGCTTTCATTGCAGCAGTGTCAAGATTCCAGAATTCTCACATTTCTGGCTTCTTTTGATTGTGATTTTTGTTTTTCATAACAGAATTGCTGTGTATCCTACAGTGGGAACTTTAACAGATGTGGTTTCAGCAATCGATCAAGTAAGATCTTTAATTTGACAGGTTTTCCACGTTTACTTGGCATCCAAGTTTCTAACCGAATTAGTACAAAACTTAGTGGCTAGTTCCCTAACAAGTAGAACAACTTTCTATTACATCAGGCAATTCTGGATGGAGTGGACATCCTAACACTTTCCGTAGGACCAGATGAACCTCCAGAACATACTTTTACCTTCTTCAGCACGTATGATATTGCCATGTTATCTGCTCGAAGAGCTGGGGTTTTTGTGGTGCAGCAGGCAATCAAGGGCCAGGTCCTTCGAGCGTAGTGTCTTGCAGCCCTTGGGCTGTAGCTGTCGCTTCATTTGGCACCGATAGAAATTATCCCAGTTCTATTCTTCTCGGAAATGGCACAAAAATCGAAGGTGTGGGATTATCAGGTACTAATATTAACTTCAACAACATTTGAACTAGACCTTGTTCAACTTCATCCATAATTTTTTCATGAATTGATTATCATGATCGATTTCAGGACCGACTTTTGGATCTGGATTACTTTTGCATAAGTTGGTTTTGGCAAAGGATGCAGTGAAGGCAGATGGGACGTTCCCAAGGACTCCTCCTTATTTCGAGGAGCGCCAATATCCTGAAGCATTGGATCACAATGTAGTGCAAGGTAGCATCGTCATGTGCACCTTCTCAGCGGGATTCTACAACGGAACATCCAGCCTCACTGCCATCATCAACACGGCAAAAGGTCTAGGGTTTACGGGTTTTATCCTTGTTGCAAATCCGGCCTACGGTGATTTCATTGCAGAACCTATTCCTTTTGTTGTTCCTGGAATTTTGGTCCCCAGTTTAAACAATTCCCTGGTATAAATGTTTAAAATATATCAGATTTTCCGTGAACCTTGGCCTATCCAGAATTACCACAACAATCTTACAATAACTGGTAATAAATTACAGGTTATATCACAATATTATGAACAAGAAACACACAAGGAGAAGAAAGGATTTGCTACTCGATTCACAGCAAAAGCAGCTATCGGAGAAGGAAGAGTTGCTTCTTTCATGGGACAAGCGCCCGTTGTAAGCAGATTCTCTTCCAGGGGACCAGATTTCACAAACACCTCCAGGACTCCTTGTGATGTACTAAAGCCGGATATTCTTGCCCCAGGGCACCAAATTTGGCCAGCTTGGAGTCCCGTTAGCGCCTCAGAACCCGCTTTAACAGGTGAGAAGAAGTTGCAAGCCTGCAACAATCTTTTTGTACTGTTCAGGTTATAACTTGATATACAAGCAAAGAATTAAAACACACTTCGTGCTTCTGTTCTTTAGGCTACAATCTGGTACAAGCATGGCAACACCTCATGTAGCGGGAATAGCAGCACCCATCAAGCAGTATAATCCTTCATGGATTCCATCCATGATCGCATCCGCAATTTCCACCAC
This sequence comes from Cydonia oblonga, assembly GCA_015708375.1. Lineage (NCBI taxonomy): Eukaryota > Viridiplantae > Streptophyta > Magnoliopsida > Rosales > Rosaceae > Cydonia > Cydonia oblonga. The sequence goes on along the minus strand of JADOBS010299987.1, from coordinate 3,580 downwards.
TGCCACAAAGTATGACAACAACGAAGAACTTACAATTGCAGAAGGACCCGGCATAGGCAGTACATATCCGTCCAGCCATTTTGATTTAGGAGCTGGATTCGTCAGTCCAAGTCGAGCAATGGATCCCGGCCTGGTCTTACCTTCTGTATATGAAGATTATATCATCTTCTTTTGCTCATTGCCTGAAATCAGTCCAGCTACAATTAGAAATGCAACCGGACAACTGTGCAATTACACACTTAACCATCCGGCCAATTTGAACTATCCTTCGATAACAATATCGGCATTGACGGGTTTCAAAAATCGTCCAACGGATTTTCAATAACGTGGGGAGCAAGCCAGAGACATATGTTTGCTCTGCGGTGTCGCCTAATGGGACAATAGTGGATCTGTGTCCAACTTGGTTTAGAATTGCTCCACAAGGCATCCAAGAACTGCATGTACAAGTTAAAGTGACACAAGCGATGGATGATTTTACATTTGGTGAAATTGTTCTTACTGGAAGTTTAAATCATATTGTCCGGAATCCGGATGCCCTGATCGGTTTTTCCGGTTTCGACATCAAAATGATGAGAAATTTTAGCTTTCACAACTCTGATGAATGGAATTTGAATGATTAGATTATGATTGGATCAATGGTTTTATACAAATCATGTGAATTTACATACTACAATTGAATTAGCAACATGGGGGACGCTCGTGTGTGGCCACCTCTAGCGGTTTATCCTGGTCGGATTGGAGCGGAGATCATACGTACCCTTTGGGATTAGTATGCGGATACCGCAAGTTGTCAGAAAAAGCATGGCACAAATCTAGGAAAAAAATGTCAGGAGGATATTGTCATGTTGCACATAAACTCATCACACCGTGGATACCTATACATACTCCTTGCCTTCGGCCTTGGCTGGATGTGTTTAGTTTGTCTAACTGCTTTTCGAATTCTCTGCTCGAACACACGCCATTCAATTGTGGAGTTCTTCATAAAGATGCTTGAAAGCCTGCGTTTGTTTGGTCGTATTGTTGGCATTTTCCCTCACCATAGTATATTCGAAAACCGGATACCAAGGATGATAACTGACTTCCTGAATCGGTCGTGGCAAATGCATCGGCAGCAGTGCAGCCTATGAAGTCCAGTGCTGCTAACTACCGAAGGAAGGAAACTGACTTAGGCACGTAAAAGCAGCAGTACAACCGAAATGTAAGAATCATCTTAAACATTTACAGCATCTCATTACCTGTGATGAAAAATTCATGAAAGGTTCGAGTTCAGTCGGTGTGAGCAAATTTTCTTTAGTCACTAATTCCGGATACAAGCTAGTCAATGCAATCATCCGTGATCTCCCTTCATATATTTGTGAACCTGCCACAAATACACGTGTCTTCCGGTTGAAACCAAGAGCAGCAAGCATTAGTACTGCTTCTTCAGGTGTTAAGGGACAGAAGCCTTCTTCTCTGAGCTCTGCAGGAGTAGGCAGCCTGAAACCAGTAAAAAATTTCGATAAGACAGGTCAAACTCAAAAGCATTTATAAAGTGCTAAGTGAAAGAACAGAAACCCTAACAGCAAATATTTTCTCAATCAACCATGAATATTATATCATGAACTGTCAAAACAAAAGCAAACCAATTAAATTATATACTGCATACGTTTTGGTCTTCTTGAGAAGTGTCAATGCGGGGAAGTGGATTTCACGATATGCTTCCAACTCTTTTCTCTCTTCATCACCTCCACCAAACTCACACAAAGAATGAGCTACCATGTCAATTTCAAACCTCAGGTGCAAAGCTAGATATCTGGAAGCTTTCTTAGCACGGCTTTTGTTTTGTTTCTTGACTGGTTCTGCATATGAACCAAGAAGATAGTGGTCAAGCTGTCCAGGGTGACTTGTTTTGACGCAATCTTTGAAGCAGTAAAGCACCAACTTCTTGTATCTTGGGGACAAATTGAAGGGCGTGAAAATTACATCTGCATCGAAGTCTCTAGATGAAGTTCCCCAATTAGGAAGAGTGGAAATGAAAAGTAGTAGGCAAGCAAGCAACTAAGTGAAACTATGTGAGGAAGATGATGTGAATCCAATAAAAAATTCCGTAGAAATAAATGATTAAAGGGTGCCAAAGCTTATTGTCTACCTGCAATTGAAATGGTATTGGATCAAATGCCAAGCGATGCCCGAATCCAAGAAAATGTACAACTCCGCTCTTAAGTAGAATGGGGATGATGTGTTTCAAGTAAAAACTTGGCTTTGCCTCTTTGGGGATGTCTACATCTGTCACCTGGAAAAATTATAACAAGAATTAGGAAGACTCATCATGGAAGAAAAGACTTTGATGGTTATGAATACTTAATGTCACTGAGGGACTTACAACACTACCAATTGCTTCCAAATCTAATGACTGTAGCTCCATTGGAAGTTCCTTCACTATCCGAATATCAGGAGTCAAGTAGTTAATAAAATGCTCCTCCTGATAGATATCGCCGAACTGACTATGAAATCATACAATTAGTTATCATTATTTCAAAGGCAAAAAATATGAGATATAGGATACATGAAGCTACTACAATCAGAACATGAGCTACACACATAAATATTACCATTTTGACCATGATCAACAGAAATATGAACAGTGAAACAATTATTAGAATCACCCCAACAACCATCGAACCCAATTTGAGTTTTGAATCCCGAAGCTAAATGACATTAGCCGTATAGCACAAGAAACAAAGGAAAATGCTTGAGTAGAAAAAGGGAAATAAGTCACCTCGCATCTCTCCATATACTGCCATACAAAAATTTGGGAACAACCAGGGTTGAATTGAGTAGTCGTGCAACAGCGACAGCATTGCAAACCTGTAACCAAAGAAAATGAGGCCCCGTAAAACCACATCCTATGTATATGTTTCCAAAGTTCTGATGACTCAATGCAAGTTCATGGAATTGGCACACTAGTAATCTTCAAAAAAAAAAAACAGTGAGTGCCTCAAGCACCACTTACAGCTACTCGCTGCTGGTTCATCCCACCGTTTGCAGTGACCAAAATATATCCATTCTTTCCCTCTGTAATGTGTTGAGTAGTGGCCAAATGTGGCCAAAACCACTTTCGGCTAATAAAATATACAAAATCTAATAAGGGATATGATGATGTTTGTTGAAAAGAAAAAAGGGACATGATGATGTTTGTTGAAAAGAAAAAAATGCAACATTATTATGTTTGTTGATTATTGGTTTTGTATTTTTGCTCCTTCATTGTTCCTCCAGCCGAAGGTTTGAGGGAGAGATAGCACCATTTGTTTTCAGCAACCCCTCTTTGAAAAGAAGAAGAAAGTGCTCATATTTTTGGTTAGTAATCATCCACCAAGGTAGTTGTTGTTGTAATAGCTTTGAGCTATATGTATAGAGAAGAAATTATTCATTATATTTCTTTCTCTATTTGTTTCTTTGGTGTATGAGAGCTAATGGGTGTATTGGGTTATTTGGGTTGTGAGATTGCCAACACGTTGTAAACTCCCATTTGGTTGATAGTGGATTATTGGGTGAGCTCCTATTGCTCCGAGGACGTACTCCAGTTACACTGACTGTTGAG
>JADOBS010299986.1:0-10252 GCA_015708375.1 Cydonia oblonga | reverse complement strand
TATCACCACCCACCACTATTGCCACAATCACCATAACGCCACCACTTTCTCTCCTCCACCAGCTCCCCCTTCATTTCCACCCGACAACCAATATCACTAGCGCCATTGCTACAATCACCAACACCATCTTCGCCCATTTTCACAACCATCAAGTCCCCACCCACCCCACCGCCACCACCACCACCGTCCCTGCTACCGTAAATTCATGCCAATACCTTTTTTTTTTTTATACCAGACTGTTGAATTCATAATCAAAATCATGATCATTTTAGTTATTATACACAACTACAACAATTTTATATCACAATTTAGCAAGCAGTGTGACATTGTTTTCATACCCACAACACTTTTATAATACGGTTTAACGATGCTTAACTGTTTTAAAACTAATTATTCTCAAGGTATATCAAAAACATTTTTTTTTTTTTATAAAAAAACCTACAACAATACCAAACTGAGACACAAATGGGTTTGTTTGGTTCCAATCAAGTTGAATAGAATTAATATTATCATTACAGCAAGAGGCTTGTAGCAAAAGTAATCAAGAACATGAACACCTACAACGAGGTCCTAGATTGAAATCCCACTTCTCCAAAATCGCTTGCATAAATGAGGAAAATATTATAAGATTTAACTGAATTCATTTGTAGTCATTGGGTTCATCATATCGCAAACAGGATATGGTTTCAACTAGTTTGCTGTAGGTAGGCAGCGACTGGAGTTACTCTACTCCAAGGTGACAAAACAGACGAAATCTTCACCACAGCTTGGAGACTTGGATGCGTATCCCGTTACAATGGAAAATACACCGAACACAAGGCTGCGGTAGACAACTTCCGACTGCATCAAAGGGATTGACGTCAATGGTGGTTCAACCCCTGGGAGTACGGAGACTTGGCTTGCTGCTGTGCATGTGAGGTGCATGGTGTGATTGTTTTCGCGAGTCAGTCTCATGACGATGGAATTATAAGACAAAAAATGATTTCCGCACACCTTTTTTTTTTTCCTTATCCACAAAGACGGATAGGCTTTTCCGGATATGACATTGTGATGTGTTGTGGTATATATCTTTAGCTGATATCGTTTTTCATGAATAGCAGTAGCTCAAAAGTTGGATTGTGAGAATATTTTCTACAAATTTAATAGTATATATTACACGTGTAAGACAGTGAGCTGCTTCCAAAGTTCTTGGCGATGTAGCCGTTTTATCAGAGAAGCATTAGGGTTTGTCTTTTGAGATGTCTGATGCGTAAAAGAGGTGAGAAAGTGGTGGGGGTGGCAATGCTTTCTTTCTCTTTCAGTTTCTCCTTCCTGTAACTTCGTTCTCTCTCAAAAGACCCTTTCAGACTTTTGTTTTCATCACTTGGTCCTCCCTTATCCTCTCTCTCTCTCTCTCTCTCTCGCCACAAAAAATGAAGCCTCCCTTATCCCCTAACTTATCGTTCTTTTGCCTTAAATTGTGAGCTTGATTGGACCTCCTTTTACTGCAAATTTTAATGTGGATTTAGGGTTTAATTAGTGTTTACTGAATTTTTGGTTTGTACTAAGTGATTGGATATGCCTTTTCTGTCTAAATGGGATGCCACAGCAGCTTTCGTGTCATAAATTTTGCCCACCAAACATATTTTCCTTCATATTTCGTTGGGCTTTTGATTGGTTTGGCAACCATCTGTTGCTCTTTTTTTGGACTCCAAAATTTACCCACAAGTCCTTATATCACACATCAATGTAAAATTCTTTAAATCAGAGCATATTCCGTTGTTAAATTCAACAATATTCTATGTGATATATTGATATACTTTAAAGCTTGTGATTGTGGGTATTGGGTTTCTTGAAACTTTCATATGATCAACTATTCTTCTAACTTTTAAAAAAAAACAGTTAAGTTTATCTACGACATGTGAACAACCACTTTTACGCATATCGATAATTGTAAGGTACAAAAGTGAGCATTATCAATAACATCAAAGCATCATTGGTGATATAACACCATTTATTCCTTTTATTTTTTTTAGGAAAATATTTTATTTATAAAATATCATAAAATTTACGTTGGATAGTCATCACAATCAATTCACAAACCTAACCGTAAAATAAAAAACAAAAACACATTTCTAACTAAAAGATACGCTGAATGAATATAATCATATATATGCAACAGCAATACTAACATTAATTAACAATAAGGCCTAGCTTCTTGTTAATTTTTTTTCTTCATTTTTGACAAACAATAACGTTAGTAGACTAAATTATTAATTTTTAGAGAAGAGGATCGAATCTAAACTACCAATGCACGTTATAATTCTCAGTAAATATCACTAATTGACTTTATAAATTGAAGTTTTACCCATTTTCCTCCCTTTTTATTTCTTTCTTTTTGGGTAAACGAAGTTCTACCCACGATTGGTTGGTCAGACAAAGAACGTGGAAGTCGGAGCAAGTGCAGCAATGGTCTCCCCCACACGTACGGTAAATTTACAATTTTTGCAAGTACAAATTTACCCCAAAGACATGATTTTATGTGAACGAGATAAGATTTTAACCCAGGAATTCGGAGACAGTTACACGTGTCGAAGACGCAAGTGATGTGGCTCAAACGTTGGAACTGGTCCAAAGAGGTTTTGGTTAACCAGAGTAGCCGGTAAACCCCCGCCAGTTACCGGTCGGCTCTGAATTATGGGGACGAGGTCCAGAACTTTATATAAACAGTTTCGGGGGGTTTAAGAAACAAAAAAGAAAGTTGGGTGGTTTTTGTTGGGGGGTTTTGGTGATCCGACCCATTTCCGTTGGTGAGAATATTTCTGTTTTTAGACACGGATTATTGTGGCCTTTTTGTGAAGAAACAAGTATAATTCTCTCGTTTGGTGCAGAGTTTTTTGTTTCGTTGATGAATTTAGAATTGGATGGGTGCTTTTCTCCATGAAAGGGAAAACCCAGACCAGATTTTTGCATTTATTTTGTAGAATCTAGGATTTTTTTGTGTGTTAAATTTTTTGTTTAATTTTGTTTCCTCTGATGTGTTTTTGTGTGTTTGCACATTTGAATTGCTTGGAATTTTTGTCTCCCTATCTCATTTTAAAACATATGAATTCTATGGAAGTCTCTCTCTCACATATAAATATGATTTTAAGAGAGTTCAGATTGGATTATAATATCGCTCAAATAAAAGATATGTATATATAATTTTATGATCTGCCGTTTTACATTTACATTCTGTCAGGGTTTAACATTTTGGTTCCCCGCTGTTTTATTAAAATATTTACATCAATGTATATTTTGTATTGTTGTTTGAATACGAAAATGGTTTTTGCAGAAACTGAGGTTTCCAGATCAGGCTCAAGTTATTATATTATTGTACTTTGAAATGGAGGTTTTTTACCTGTAAGCCTTCTTCGCCCTTTCAACTGTCAACCTTCTTTTCTGCATTGATGCATTTGATTTACTTTTTATTTTTTTATTTTTTTTATTTTTATATATTATAGGATTGTATTTATGTCCTATATTTAATTCTTCTTACCATTCTTTGGATTTGTGGAATTTATTTTGACTGTGCTCTTCTGTTGTTCAGTCTGTTGAATTGTGCTTTTCTTGGTTGAATTGGCACAACCAGGATCATATAAGAACTTATCTGCATTATATCAGTGTTGTTAAAGGAAGAGTATGATTCGTTTGATATATTTGTCTTAGTGTTCTTGGTCAATTTCCTCTTAAACTGAGACGGTATTGGAACGTCACAAAAACCTGTGCCTAAGTGGGAGTGTTATATGCTGGTCAACTTGTGTGGTCATTTTTCTTCTGCACATGCATTTGATGCAGGAATTTCCTGGCTGCTAATTTGCTATTTCTTTCGTCTCCAGTTTCTGTATATATCATGATCGAATGCAGATGCGAATATCAAGTCATTACGCTTATCAATGTTTTTTTGATCGTATTGCAGCGGTGGTTGTTACTTTTAGCAGATGACTCTTTTCACTTGTTATGAATGTCTGAGATATGGTATTGCAGCGGAGGTTGGATTATGGCTTCAGTGGCTACCGGATGCCCGAGGTTCCTCGAGCTTCTAGATCAGCTAGGGTAAATAAAGGCTCCCATGACCCATTTTATGGTTGGCTGTTGACAATTGTTTTCGTGCGTATAAGGAGTCCTGATCGCATTTTTCATTATTATCTTTGTTTTAGGGGAGGGGACCTATCAGGAAGAAACTTGAGGCCAATCAGATTCATGCGTTTGAGATTTTGGCTAGTGTAGCTGGTAAATTATTGCAGGATAGCAAGGATCCTCTACCGATTAATGCTTCTTGCGGAAAGGACCCGCATTTCAAATTTGGCGATATTACCAAAAGCGAGCAACAGGATAAGGGAAACTTGTTGAAGGAAGAACCTTGTGAGTTGGGAAGCTGTGATGAGGAGACGTTTTTATACGTGCACGGGTTGCAAGAGCGCCGAAAAAGCTCTACGTTGAATGGGGTTTCACATTCTCAGGAAAATTTTAGTTATGAGACCAACTCGGTGTCAAAAAGTCTAGAGTCAGAGGGGATCAATTTTGGTAAGGGATTGGGTGCAGTTGATAGCAGAAATTCTTGTGGAAGCTATTCTAACAAAGTAGTCAATGGCTCTCCCTTATCTGGAGATTCCATTGCAGAGAAGCCACAGGGTCTACTTAAGAGGAGGCGAGTGACTGAACCACCACAGGATACGCGTATAAAGGAAGAAAGAACCGAGTTTCTCGGCAGTTCAGAGGATGTAATGGAAGTGGAAGAAAGGCCTCATGAGCTGGTCAGCTCTAGACATGATGTGAAGACTCCGTTTTCAGGGGACTGCAAAAATCACGGTCCTTTTCTCTGCCACTGTGCTAACATTAGAGTAGTTAATAGAGATGATGACGAAAACACCATGACAAAGGAATTTGAACATCCACCAGACGACGGTGATAAGAAAATAACAAATCTGGCTGCACCCGGTCATGGTAATCGGCTTTACAATGCACTCTTGTTTTTAATGTAAAATAGGCTTTAGGTTCTATGGTAGCAATTGATGATCATATCAATGTTCTTGGCTTAGGACGGAAACTCTTTTTGTTGTGTCCTTTTATTGTAATGACCACACCTTTCTGGATTTTATGTTTGTATGATAAATAATAGCTTTGATACCGAATTGATGTTTTCAGATGGGAAAATAAGGCAAGCTAACTGTAATTGGAGAACTTGTTGTTACGCACACCAAAGGTCACAAAAGATATATCCTTTCAAAAAGAGAAGGTTCTTTAATTGGAGGCCACTCGCTACATCTGATAGAGGGTGTAACTGTGAAGGCATATTTAACTCTCCTGACATGATACTAAATGGCGACAAGTGCTGCGCAGGTTAAATTTTTCATGCTGTCTGCTTTCCGTTTTCTGCCTAGATGTAGATGATGATGTATACTCTCCGTTTACGTTAAGGGTTTAGATTTCAAGTTTGGCTGAACAGTCCTGGCTCTTGAATGCAGCAGTTGGATCATCCTCAACAACGGGTCAGCAAGTACCTCCCAAGTCTAACGATTGTAATGGTAAGATTGTCTGCAATAAAATTCTACAACATATTTGTCATTTTACTTTATAATTGTCGTGGACACTTCTTTCTTTTGTTGACCAGTGAAGCTTAGCATTAAATCCTTCAAGGTTCCAGAGCTCTTTATTGAAGTTCCTACAACCGCAACTGTTGGTTCATTGAAGGTTTGTATTATTGCCTTTTTTGATCTTCCGATACGTCAATTTTGCTTGCATTTTGTTTCTCTAGGCCCAGTTCTATCTTTTGAGGGGATGGGGGTGGTTAAAAATACAGTGTGGTCTTTCCAATTTCATATGCAACATCCGAGCGATTGAAGGTTACTTCAATTTATGTCAATACGATTTTTCAACATTATTTTGATACTTGTTAAGCTGGATAAATTAAGCTTGGCTGTTATAGATGATTTGGTTGATTGTTATTTCTTACACCGAGCAAGGCTGGTTAGGCGGAGTGTATAGTTTCAGCCCTGGTTTTCTACTTTTGGGAGCACTAGTAGCGGAAGTAAGGAGGCATTTTGCTTTTTTTGATAGTTCATAGCTGGAACTTAAGTGTTAAGTTAGGATTAAGAAGATGCAGAAGGTATGCAATCTTTATCTATCTTAAAATCTTTCCGTTTACGTAGTTGATGAGGCCTCTTAATTGTGTTGGGGAAGAAAAATAGATCCATTATAGGGTTCAAGATGTCTCATTCAATCATTTTGTCTAGATGTAACTGGTGATATCTGATCAGGTAATTTTTCTGCAGAGGACAGTAATGGAGGCAGTAACGTCTATACTCGGAGATGGATTACATGTTGGCATCCTGGTCCAGGGAAAAAAGGTCAGAGATGACAATAAAACTCTACTGCAGACAGGGATTTCTCAGGATGACAAGCGACATAATTTGGGTTTCATCTTGGAGCCCAAACGGGCAAAGCTTACGTATCCTCCATGCAGTGATGATCCATCTTTGGTATCTGGCAGATCTCAGGAGTTAACCAGGTGATCACATAATAAGTGTTAACTTATGAATTGAATCATCATACTCGTGCCCCAGTATGGTAGCTCACACTCGCAATTACTTCCTAGTTTTCGAATCTTGGGTTAGGCTTAATGTCGTTGCTTATCTTTATGCGGGTATGTTTTGTTGTCAGGCATTCGGCATCTTTGGTGTCACAACCTGGGACTTCAGATGTCTCGATGAGTCCTCCAGTACTAAGTTTGGGTGGCTGCATTGAAAGAGACTTCAAGGAAGTTCCTTCTCTTGCTAGTACTTCAACTGAAAAAACCCCGCCAACATCCCAAGCTCTCGTCGCAGTTCCACCAATTAGCATGAAGGCATTGGCTGTGGTTCCTTTTCATCGGAAATCTGGGCATCAAGAGTATGTACAGCGCCGAATCAGGAGACCTTTCTCTGTTCCAGAAGTAGAAGCATTGGTTCAGGCTGTTGAGAAACTCGGAACGGGAAGGTTGGCTTGAACTTTGATTATACTTTGCTATAGCTGAGAAAAACTAGTACCATGATGCAGATTGTGAGAATTTTCTTCGGTTGTAGGTGGCGCGATGTTAAGTTGCGTGCTTTCGAAAGTACAAAACATCGAACCTACGTGGATCTGAAGGTGAGTGTTTTTTTTGATAATTGTTTAGCAGAAGCTTAAATGGAATGGCGTTCAACGCTGTTGTCATCTTAACAATATTTGGAAAATTGGGATGGTGCAGGACAAGTGGAAAACATTGGTGCACACAGCGAGGATCTCCCCGCAGCAAAGGAGGGGAGAGCCGGTTCCACAGGAGCTCTTGGACCGCGTCCTAGCCGCCCATGCCTACTGGTCTCAGCGGCACGCCAAGCAGCAGGTGAAAGCGGCGGTCTGAGCCCCAGGCTTTGTAAAGGAGAACTGGGAAGGAGAAGGGTATTTGTCTATATGTAAAAATTACAGACAGAAAACATGTAAATGTGACTTGGTGCAAAACGCTGTCTTAACTTGACCTACAAGACACCAAATCTTTTCGTTCCCAGTTAAGAAGTGTCTTGTGAGATCATCTTCAATGGACATCTCAAATAATTATCATCAAAATTTTTATTTTATCGCTAATGTGGACAATTGAATATACATGTTAAATTTTCTTTCCATGCATGTGTCAAATATTTATTTTATTAATATATTAGATCTCAAGATTACGATAACTATTAAAAAATAATTTTATTTTTCTTCTTATTGGTTGGTAGTGATGGATGTACATATTAAATGAGGAAGGGGGATCCTATAACTTGTAAGGATTGCAAAGTTATGCCGGGAGAGAGCTTGGCTAATCAACATCGCTTGTTGGTGATGGATGTACATATCAAAAGGGAGAGAAAAGAACAAGACCTTGAAGTGCCCAAGGACTAGATGGTGGAAGCTAAAAGGAGAAAAACAAGCCACTTTTAAAGATAAAATAATCACCCAATTCGTTTGGGATAGAGAGGGGGAAGCTAGCCAAATGTGGGATTCCATGGCTAGTTGTATCAGAAAAGTAGCAAAAAATGTATTAATTAGGAGAGTCCAAAGGCTTTGCTCCACACCAAAAGGAATTTTTGTGGTGGGAGGAGGAGGTACAGACAAAGGTTAAGGCTAAGAAGGAATGTTGTAAAGCCTTATACAAGGATATGACGGATGAAAACGGTGAAAGGTATATAATAGCGAAGAAGAAGGCGAAGAAAGCTGAGAAAGAAGCTAAGCTAGCGGCTTTTGACGATATGTATAAGCGACTAGATACCAAAGAGGGAGAGTTGGATATCTATAAACTAGCTAGAGCAAGGGAAAAGAAGACAAGAGACCTAAACCAAGTGAGGTGCATCAAGGATGAGAATGGAAAGGTTCTTGTTACAGAGAACTCGGTCAAAGACAGATGGAGAGGTTATTTTCATAATCTTTTCAATGAAGGACATGAAAGAAGTACTTCTTTGGGGGAGTTGAGTAACTCCAAAGAGTGTAGAAACTACTCATTTTACCGCCAAATTAGGAAGGAAGAAGTGGTTGTAGCATTGAAAAAGATGAAGCACATAAATCTGGGCCCAGATGATATACCGATCGAAGTGTGGAAGTTTTGGGAGAGACAGGTATAGCATGGCTCACAGACCTTTTCAATAGGATTTTGAAAATGAAGAAGATGCCAAATGAGTGGCGAAAGAGCACTTTGGTACCTATCTACAAGAATAAGGGTGACGTACAAAATTGCATGAACTATATGGGTATTAAGTTAATGAGTCATACAATGAAGCCCTGGGAGAGAGTAATTGAGCATAGATTGAGGCAAGAGACACGAGTCTCGGACAACCAATTTTGGTTCATGAAAGGGCGCTCAACCATGGAGGCAATCTATCTCTTACGAAGATTGATGGAAAGATATAAAGATATGAAAAAGGATTTGCACATGATCTTTATAGATTTGGAAAAGGCGTATGATAGGTCCCAAGAGACATTCTTTGGAGGATTTTAGAGAAGAAATGAGTACGATAACACATATCAAAGCTATAAAGGATATGTATGATGGAGCAAGGATTGTCGTAAGAACTCACGATGGATAAACCGAAAGCTTCCCCATAACTGTAGGGTTACATCAAGACTCATCTTGAAGTCCTTATATTTTTGCTTTGGTAATGGATGAGTTAATGGGACATCTTCAAGATGATATTCCTTGGTGTATACTTTTTGTAGACGATATAGTGTTGATAGATGAAACTCATGAAGAAGTAAATGCAAAGCTTAACCTTTGGAGAGAAGTGTTGGAATTTAAAGGTCTTCACCTAAGTCGGTCAAAGACAGAGTATATAGAGTGCAAGTTCAGTGCAAAATGAGGCTCAACTGAGTTAAGGGTGATGATTGGAGATCAGGAAGTGCCAAAGAGCGACTATTTTTGCTACCTAGGATCTATCTTGCAAAAGAACGGAGAGTTAGATGAAGGCCTCAACCATATAATATAAGCTGGATGAATGAAGTGGAAGAGTGCATCCGGCACGTTGTGTGACCGTCGTATGCCATTGAAGCTCAAGATAAAATTTTATAGGACAACAATAAGGCTGGCAATGCTTTATGGCATTAAATGTTGGGCGGTGAAGCATGAACACGTACATAAAATGGGTGTAGCAGATATGAGAATGTTTCGTTGGATGTGTGGGCACAAAAGAAAGGATAAGATTAAGAATGAGGATATCTGAGGTAAAGTAGGAGTAGCCAAAATTAAAGGAAAGGAAAGATGAGAGAAAATTGGTTACGGTGGTTTGGACATGTGAAACGAAGGCCTACTGACGCTCCAGTTAGAAGATGCGATTACAGGACAGAGGTTTATAGCCGAAGAGGTAGAGGGAGACCTAAGAAGATTTTGGAAGAGACTCTAAGAAAAGACACTTGGATCTAACTGAAGAAGTGGCAGAGGACCGAGCACAATGACATTCTAGGATTCATATAACCGACCTCGCTTAATGAGAATTTTTTTTGTTGTTGTTGTATTGGTTGGTAGTAAGACCCATGCATTGAAAAAAATTAAATAAAAGCATTTGAAGCCTAAAGCTTTGTGTTGCCAAAAAGGGAATTGGATCCTTTCCTGAGCAGGAGATTAGGATCCTCGAGATCAAACAACATGGGCCGTTGGATTTTGATCCAACGGCTACAAACAGGGAGTCTCTCTAAAAATTATAATAATTGTAGCCGTTGGATCAAAATCCAACAATCCATGTTATTTGAT
>JADOBS010299985.1:0-10251 GCA_015708375.1 Cydonia oblonga | reverse complement strand
TATGCATGGTATTTTCAATATACTTTGCAATTAAATACGATTTCTGGGAATAATCGATAATTATATAAGTATACAGAAAACAAAAGTCCACTCACCTGGAGTTCGCCCTACATCTCCCTAGCACAACCCAGCAAGGCGTCATGATGATCAGCTCCTAGAAATATCATCAAATCAAGCCTCAGAAGTCATGTCGATATAATACATAACTTATATGAAACACGTCACTACGCAGATCGATCTGGGAGATCTGTAAATCAGATTTCTGATCCGTAACTTCCAGAGATCCACAATATATTTTTAGAACAACATCCTAAAATTTCATGACCATCCCACGGTCGGATTTCCGTCAATTGCCAAAACGAAGTGATGGTTAACATTTTATTTTATGAACTTACAACTCCAATTCTGGGAGATCCGTAAATCGGATTCCAGCTCTGTAAGTTCCTATAATCTTCAAATATTAGGTATTACAATGTATCAAAGTTTGGGGACGTTCCAACGGTCGGATCGTCAATTCATATTTTCACCTAACCACGAATCGTAACGAACTTAGGTTCAATTATTCAATTTACGTCCAACAATTTTCAAAACTGAACCTAGAGAAATAAACACAGCCTAAGAATGACATTGGCGGCCCCCCGGCCACGTGCCACCGCACGGGCCGCCGCGGGTGGCTGTTGGCCGCCCCGACTCGCCGGAAAATTCAACTATTTTTAAAAATTCCCAAAAATTTCAGAATTGAAGATCTCGATGAGTAGAGTAAACTTTATACCTGTGGCCAAGGCCAATTTGTCTTGGAAATACTTCAATTTTGCCAAAACCCGTAAGAACCCTAGAATTTGGGTGTCCTTCAATTCATCTTCAAATCAATTCCGCCGCTCCAACCAACAATTGGGTATTGTTCTAGGCCTCAATAGGATGCTATGGATGGTGGCAATTGAAAGAAATTACTTCACATTTGATGGATTTTTGTCACGAACCCCGCTGCACCCCTTTGAGTTTTCTTCCAATTTCAAGACCAAATCTCTCCAAACTTTTGATGAAATGAATAGAGGGAAGGTTGTGGAGGAGTTCCCAAGAGGTTTCTTGAAGAAATTCGTTGGAAAAATGGGTGAAAATCGTTGAAAATTGAGATGGGTGCACGGGTTGAAAGCTGGTCGCGCGCGGGTCGTGGGAGACCCGGCCGATCCCCTCATTTCTTCCTCCTCCTTTCCCTCCTTTCTTGCTCTCTAGTTGGCTGATTTCCTCCTTCTCTCTTCTCCTGATTTGTTCTCTCTTTTCTTCCAGATTGGGCAGTTTTTGCCTAATCCCAGTTTTCTTCATTCTCTCAGCCATTCCCGTGGTCTTCTCTTTTTATTTTATTTTATTTTATTTTATTTTTTTTCCCACCACTACTTTAAATTAACATCATAAAAAATATTAAATTGTAAAATCATTAAAATTTGGAACGGGTTGTGACAATATATGTAATATATTGTACCTAATAATAATTCGTCAACAACTATACTTAAAAAAATAGCAAAAAATTATAATTTTACAAAAAATAGAAAAAATTACACAGAGCTTTTATGCTGATCACCAACTATTTGAAAAAAAAAAAAACCATTTGGAAAAAGAAATAATATTAAGTGTTTGCATAAAAAAAAAATTGTGATTGACAAAACATATCTGCAAGAAGAGAAAATATAGTTTAATTACTAATATCTCCACTAAATAAGGAAATGTGCATCATGCAGATAAAAGGATAAATTCTAAAATTATTTTAATTTAAAAAAAAAAAATAATGACATGTAATTTAGGGTGTTTAATGGTCAAAGCACTTTAATCAAATTTTAAAAAGGCACAGATGTTTAATCTAAATGATATAAAAAAAGTGTAGGGGATTCTAATTTTCCCTATTTTTATTGGTGACACATCATTTAATTTGCAAATTTAATTTAAAATTTTGGTCTACCCAACATTACCCTTCATATGATATCATGATTGGAGTGTTTTTATTATCTAATTAAGAACTTAAAAGTGAAAAACCTATTACAAAAATGATATGCTACAACAAGGTAATTGTTGTTCATTTTGGTCACATCCCCATGCTACTTGAGTTGGCCATAGTTGACATGCTCGGTGACCCTTTAATAACATAAGATGTTACTGTAAAGATATACTTGTGTCATACAAATTGTTCTTTTTAAAATGATGAATCTTTTTTACCTAAAAGTTTCTTTTCAAAAGTAATATTATAGATGTGCAGTGCACCATACCCATAATTAAAGAAATAGATTTTTTTATCTTTTATACCCCTCCTTCTAATCTCTAACATGTAGTGTTTTTTTTTTTAAAAGAAAAAAAATAGAGAAAGAGGGTTTTTTTTTGGTTTTTGGTGGGCCACCAAAGTGGAATTTTCATGTCACAACCAATCTATGTTTATTGAGATTTCTATGGATGTGCAAATATTTTAAGACTTCCCGTCCTTCACCGTTATTTGTTTGATAATATTTTTCGACCATTTTTTGTCGTTCTGCATACTTATGTTCTTGCATTTGATTTTTTTTTTTTTTTTTTTTTTACTTTTTCGATATAAAAGTCACAAATAAATAAGAATCTGCATAGAAAGAAAAAAAAATGTGTGTAGTTTTCCTTTTGTTTTTTTTTTATTCAAAAAAAATATGTGTAGTTTTCCTTTTGTTTTTTTTTTATTCATGTGTTTATTTAATAGCTAGAAGTTCCGGAAATAATACATTAGTAAAAAATAATAGAATTATAGTTATTTCCTTACCGTTGGCAGAGCTTTCTCTGTTCTTGGTAGTGCTAGCTCTTTTCGCACCGAGGCTTTTGCTTGGTGGATCGCCAAATTTGTTGTTTCTCTTTTTTTTTTGGATTCCAAAACACAAAGTTGTTGAAAGGTCCTCAAAGTCACCAGCGATTTGGCGTGTTCAAGTAGGATTAATCCCTACGTATTGGAACTTAGGAAAACGTTTCTTACCGACACTTTTTTTTTTTTTTAATTTTATTTATTTTATTTATTTTTATAACTTTAGGAATATTAAATTTGTAAACTTAAACACGTTAATCAACACTTAGTTAATAATTTTGATTATCAAGAACCACATCATTTGGTATACACAGTTCGGTTTAAAATTTTGATCTCTCTAACATTACATTTTTTTATATTTTATTTTACAAACAATAGAAATGCTAAGGAGATTATCTCAAAGTAAGACTCTTCATGGACTCTCTGTCATTTCATTGTTTAACGTTAATTCTCGTGCCAACATTATAAAACATTGTGCCAAAAACACAAGATGATAAAAAGTCTATGAAGAGTAACACTTTTGAGAGAGTTTTTTAGCATTTCTCTAAAAACAATAGTGGTAATCTAATACATATATCGAGCAGTAAGTTGAGAAGAAAACTTTAACCACTAAGACAATTTAGCAACACCTTGATATGTCTTATTTTCATTCTTTTGTAAATGACTTGTAGTTCGGTTGTAAGGAGTATTTAGCCTTGCAACCGAAGTCTTAACCTCAATTTTTTCCTCGCTAAATATTACTTGTATCAAAAGAAATAGTCATTTAGACTTTCAATATGCAAGACTAATTCCTTTCCCCAAAAAAAAAAAAAATGCAAGACTAATTGAACTCATGCATAGGTTATAACTCCAGTGAATAAAAATTTACCATAAACTCATCACCATAGTTTAGGTTTCGCATTTGATCTAGTAGTACTTAGAGCACATATAATGAGAGACACAAATTGCATCAAAAAATCATTCGTGTTGGCGGGAAAGCTTTTTGAGATGTAAGACTCGTCTTGAACATAAAATGTAAATTAACTTTCTTTTTATATCTTTAGGAGGTGAGCTGGCCATTTAAAGATGTCACATCAAGGCCCGGGCTTCCATCATATCCCAGACTTAACTCCACCGTAGCACGATATTATCCACTTTGGGTCCCGATCACGCCCTCACGGTTTTGTTTCTGAGAACTCACACGAGAACTTTCCAGTGGGTCATCCATCCTGGGATTGCTCTCGTGCAAACTCGCTTAACTTCGGAGTTTCGATGGAACCTGAAGCCAGTGAGCTCCCAAAAGGCCTCGTGCTAGGTAGAGATGAGAATATATTTATAAGGCTTAGAGGATCCACTCCCCTGAGCGATGTGGGATGTTACAATCCACCCTCCTTAGGGGCCCGACGTCCTCGTCGGCACACTTCCGGCCAGGGATTGGCTCTGATACCAAATTGTCACAACCCAGGCGGGCCCCCACCACATCTCGGACTTGACTCCACCGTAGCACGATATTGTCCGTTTTGGGTCCTGACCACGACCTTAAGGTTTTGTTTATAGGAACTCATACGAGAACTTCCCAGTAGGTCACCCATCCTGGAGTTGCTCTCGCGCGAACTTGCTTAACTTCGGAGTTCCGATGGAACCTGAAGCCAGTGAGCTCTCAAAAGGTCTCGTGCTAGGTAGAGATATGAATATACATATAAGGCTTAGAGGATCTACTCCCCTGGACGATGTGAGATGTTACAACAGAGAATGAAATCCCAAATTTGTATTTTTTCCATTGGGTCATAACTGATATTTATATCTCTTAAAAATGTAAAATAAAATGCAAATGTAGCTTTTACATTTCAAATAACGTTGGAGCTTTTCTTAATTTCGACTTTATTATAAAAGATGTCATGATTCCAAATTTCACGAACCACCAAAAATTAAAATATATCCAAATGATTATGATTTGCATAAATTAATTAACCATACCTTTTAAAAATCAAACAAAATAATAGAGAGCAATTATTATTGATTCTTGACTATACAACATGTGATTGGGTGATGTTTAGGGACCCATCAATTTCATGAAAGGTGGCTAAAAACTTAGAGATAAGGAATCTTGGGAAAATCGATGGGGCCAATTTGGATATTGGCAGAGATTTTGAGTTGGAACAAAATATATATGTTGGGAGAGAGAAAGAGGAAGAGAGAAGAGATGCCCTTTTCAAGCACACAAGGACAGACTTTTACAGCCATGACGCCATGAGATTCTCATTTTCTCTTATATATAGTCCACAGAAGTCAAGAATCTATCTCTATTCTCTACTCATTTTTTTTTTTGGACTTTTACAGCCATGGCTCCATGAGATTCTCATTTTCTCTTATATATATAGTCGGCAGAGTTCAAGAATATATCTCTATTCTCTACTCTTTTTTTTTTTTTTTAATTTTTTTTATATTTTAACAAACGATAGTATCTACACTAATAAAAGAAGAATGTGCTTATCTTCACAATGAGCTAGCAATAATGTGCTTCAAATTCGCTTTGGCGAAAATTAAACCTAAAACTTCTTTCTTACAAGTGAAGATAAATACCATTAGATAATAATACTAAGTGGCAAAAACCACATAGCATTTTAAGACTTTACGTTCTTTCGGATCTCTTTTAACGAGCTTTAATCTACTACACCAAATTCAATTTATTTGTTTTAATTATATTTTTGAAGCTTTAAACAAATAAAGTTTGGATTGGATCCGGATCCGGATCCGGCTCCAATTTCTCGCATCTCCTTTTGTTTTTGTTTTGTCGGATGCTTGTAATCAAAGAATCTTTGTGATAATTCCCTTAGTTTCCTTTGAGATAATTCTAATTCCTTTCAATTCTGATTCTTGTTTTTCTTTTCACCTAAAAACAACATTTCTTACCAAATGCGAATTTGAGTCACATTATTGCTAACATATTGTGAGGCTAAGTTCACCTTCATTCCCCTTAGTATAGATAATATCGTTTTTTTCTTTTTCTTTTTCGTTTTCTTTTTTTTTAAAGAAAACCTTTCTTTTTGTTTAATTTGAATTTTCACTATGTATGTTCTGTTCTACTATTTATATATGGTTATTAACTATGTATGTTTTTCATTAGAGAATAGAGTAGGTGATGATCTATCTACCTATATTATATATAAAATCCTTATGATTAAAATGCTTAATATTTTTAATCTCTACCGACAATTTCATTTTGTTAATTAAATTTGTCAACAAAGACATTCAGCAGTGCATGCCTTTTTCTAGAATCACAACACACAACAGAAACCTTTTCGAACAAAATGGTGGGTTGTCCTGTTGGTTAGAGTATTTCTCTTCAATCCATCGTGTCTCATGTTCTCTCTCATCCTCCTAGTAGTGTAGATATCAACTAGGAATGTGTGAATATCAAGTAGGAATATATTATGTGTGGTAGATAGGTACCAAACAGTTGGGTGGTAGAGATGATACCATTTCTTGGATTCGAGAAAGTACTAAAGTTTCCTAATATTCAATGAGAATTGAGATGCTTTGCTTTGGCACTCAAAACACAAGTTGGTTGCCTTTCATGCGATGCGGTCAAGCCAAGCCACCTCTCTCTACACACACATTATTGTAAAGTCTGTATAGAGTAAATTACATGCCTTCCCTTTCGATATATTATTCTTGAGTTGATCAAAACACCTGGCTTCAATTCCATGCCATCATTTGCTTTCATTAGAAGCAGGGATTGGGAGAATCTTATGCCCCTTTGACTCATCATCATCAACATTATTAAACTCAAGCACACAAAAGAGGAAAGACAACACAATCAAGAAAATATTTTTACGCACCACCCTTAAGCGATGGTGAGCATCACTACCGTGTTGATTGTTGTTAAATAAGTATAAATTAAAAAAAAAAAAAAATGAAGAACAGATAAATTCAGTCACGTTTATTTAATGACAACAACTAATAGAGTGGTGATGCTCAAGAGCAAAAATCCACCCAACATGAAAACCATTTTTTACACACCTGCTGGATAATCATAATAGAGATTATTCTTGATGAGCTGCCATATATGCATCTGTTAGATTCCAGGAAAAATTGTACTAATGAAATTGATGGATGTACATTGTACGCATGTGCAATCCAATCAAAGGGTTATTGGCAATGAGACGTGAACAATCGGGCCCTATTGATAGAAAAACATATACATTCCTCTTATGCCAATTATATGTATTCACTACTATAGAAAAATGTTTTCTCGAGTAAAAGAAATTCGTCGTGCTCAAATATAAAGGTTTTCAATTCTATAAAATCCACGAAATCATTTATAAGATCGTTACTAAGTTCCAAAATGGCTTCCGCGAAATTTAGGATTTAAGGTGTTGCGACAGACATGCATGACTCGGCTTCAAAATCATGCATGCATGTGCACTACAAGAAATTAAGTGACATATAGTGGCTTTGTTTGAGCTGTAAACCTCTTAATTTTATACGAATGTCACACACTAAAACATGCGCAGTTGCATACAATTATAATAATGCAAGTTATATACAACCGCGACATATGATAATTTCTCTGCTTTCGAAAGATAGCAACAATATATGCATTCGTTCAATAATATACAGAGAAAAAACCTTGCACTTACAAAGTGTATCTCAAATTTTCCACAAGATTCAGTGAATAAGCCAATACCCTCTCACTTTCAAGATATGCATACTTACAAAGCAACTTGGATGAATCAAATCACACAGAATAAGATAACAAGATGTTGAAATATTCCACATCCATCATATCTCAGAGAAAAGAATAGTTTAAATATCCTAAGCCCACTTCAACTAATACTTAGATATTTTGTGATAAAACTCTCACACCTGACAGATTGTGCAAATAATAATTACTAAATTAGGAACAATATCAAAATTATGGAAAATGGTCTTTCTAATAATTCTACATAAGATATCTTATTCGAAATGCTTTCGAAAGAAGACACACACTCCTTATCAAACCCTAAAATTAAAGCATCTTTCACGTGATGACAATCTCATGCTCGATTCATGGCAATTACTGTGAGGTGAGACTGAGACCCTCCTCATTAGGGTATCTTTTGGCTCTCATCTCATTAGTCATTCCCCCCTTCCCATAATTTTTTCTGTTCTTTTGAGAAAATGGCCAAATGGGTCCCCTCCTCTTTGCATGTCGAGAAGAAGGGACGAAGGAATCTTTTTAAATAATGCAGATATGCAAACTTACAGTTTTTCACAACTTTGTGAGGCTGCTTTTGTCATCTAGGGTTTTGGTGTCTTTGTCTACTTTAAGGAGTTGTTGAATGGCATTATTGTTCTTCTTGTTTGGTCCTTGCAAGGATTCCACTTATTGGGCCTTCTTCAGTCGTCCTCTCTCCAACTACATCATTTTTCCTCCTCCCCTTTTTCCCATCGATCGATATTTCCCATCAATCGATCTTACCTTTTAAGAAATCAAGAGACATGAATATTGTACACGTATGATGCGTTTTAGGCGTATTTAAAGAACTAACAATTCAAATTCCGACTTGTTATCCTTTGGTATGTGTTTTGTGAACACCATATATCATATGAAGTGCTATGTATCGTTGAAGTCACAATTGTTCTTATAATCGATAACCTGTATTCATTAATTAACCCTAATCTCTAAATGATTCCCACAATTTCTAAATTTAACACAAAATGAGCTGTAAATAATTATGATGATTTGTCGGCTTGGCCTCCTCTCTTCATGCGCATGAAGCAATTGAACCACTTTGTCAAAGCGGTTAATTCATGGTGTTCATCGTCACATTACATGGGTCTGGACCACAAAGAGATACTTTGGAGGCATTATGAAAATTGTTTTTAAATATTTACCTTTTTTTTACGGTCAATGAAAAAAATTATTTTAACTTGATTGCTTCCAAACTCAAATATCTTTTCAAGTGGTGAATTCTTCTAGTAGATAATTGTTTCATTCTTCATTGTGTCTTAACTTCAAATGCTCCCTAATTTTCTTCGTCTACTTTAGAGTATTGTTTTAAGTATTTATCAGTTTCATGGCAATTAAAGCACGAATCAAAACTAACCTGGGTTAGCCTAAAGACATGACTAGGAAAAAGATGAATTGCATGGCCTATGCAGTGCGGAAAAAGCTCTAGCAGCAATGAGTTGTTGCAACATAAGTAGATGACATGATATATAGATGAGTGGACAAAATGTTGGATATATGTCAACAATCTGGGATAAACTTATATATATATCAATAATAAATGTGAATAAATATATCACAAAAAATAAATAAGATGAAATATTTTTTTAAGTAGAAAAACAGAAGATTGAGGCTTGCGTACCGCAATGTTCTTGAAACAGAAATTTCATCCATACTCAGTGCTTTTAGTTCTACGGATGTCTACTTCACCAGGAGTCAACGATCTAAGTTAGAATTCCAGCACTGGAAAACTAACTTCTGGCGAATTTGTTTGTGGTACTCTCAGTGTGCTTGGTATATAAGGATTGATGATTTTCAGTGATTTAAATGATATGCAGATGCATGTATTTATAGTGATTATATGTCCATTCGCAACATACATGTTTTTGGGAGGCGAATGTTCAAATCAAAGGGTGTGTTGCTCCATCTGTTTCTCAGATATGTTTATACGCTCTCAGACTTCATCTGAAAAGATGAGTTTTTTCATAAAAATAATTTAATTAAATTCAAAATTAATTAAAAATAATTAATTAAAAAATTTAATTTTTAGAGCCCAAGAGCCCCAAGGCTCAAGGCCCATATTTTAATAATTAATTATATATATTAAATATTAATTCATTATCAATTAATTAGCATACCTCAAAGCCAACGAGCCCAATTTTATTCTCAAAAGCTTATAACTCCAATCACTTTCTATAAGGGACAACCTTATAAAGTGAGGAAACCTTTTGGGAATGGTCAATGTGGGACAATGAAAATTCCACTCAAAATTTTCAACTCTACCCCACATTTGATGTATATCAAAGTTGTACACAGCTGTCACAACCCGTCCCAAAAATGTTTCCCGAGGACGTGAAATGACGTTTTTGCCCTTTTTCGTTATTAAGGTACGTTAGTCACCTAAACTAAGGTTATGAATTTCATTTCCTAAATTTTCTAAAGTTGATTTTTGTCCTAAACCTTTGGTAAATGACTTGTGGTTAGGGTGTAACCAAATCATCACACTCTCTCTCTCCTATCTCTCCCGTGTATCTCTCCTTCTCTCTTGGATTTTCTGAAAACCAAACCCCAAGCGTACGGACGAAGGCCAACCACCCTCAAAACCCCATAGATCGACCAATCCAAGGTAAGGATCATCTTCCCCTTGTGTCCCCGAGCTTATACATGTAAGAATGTAGACCTAAAACCCTCGAAAATGTTGTGAAAAACTTAACCCCGTGTGATGTACTGTTCATGCACTCGTGCATGG
>JADOBS010299984.1:0-10251 GCA_015708375.1 Cydonia oblonga | reverse complement strand
CATTGGGGTGAACCACGATAAAAGCCTTGTGTTCTTTGTGTTCTTCGTGTTCTTGAGCGTTTGTGCGGATTCACGGCCGGATTTACGTTGTTCCAAGACCACCACGGTTTTGTGCATCAACAGTGTTGATTGATGACATTTTGGTGTATTCTAATACTAAAAAGGAGCATGCTCGACATCTTACTTAGGTGTTGGAGAGATTAAGGGAACATCAACTTTATGCTAAGTTTATCAAGTGCCAGTTTTGGTTGGATGAAATAGCATTTTTGGGACATGTCATATCCGCTCAAGGGATTTGTGTGGATCCTCAAAAAGTGGCAGGGGTGGAGAATTGGGAGCAACCACGAACCGTCACTGAGGTTCAGAGTTTTCTTGGCCTAGCGAGCTACTATAGACGGTTTGTTAAGGATTTCTCAGTTATTGCTTTACCATTGATGAGGTTGACGAGGAAGGAAGTCAAGTTTGAGTGGGATGATAAGTGTGAGCAAAGTTTCCAGCTGTTGAAGTATTTTCTCACCCATGCACCGGTTTTGGCACTTTCCGGACGACAGTGGTAATTTTGAAGTCCATAGTGATGCTTCCTTGAGTGGTTTGGGATGCGTTTTGATGCAGCATGGTAGGGTAATTGCTTATGCTTCACGACAGTTGAAACCTCATGAGATGAATTATCCTACCCATGATCTTGAGTTAGCGGCCATTATTTTTGCTTTGAAGATTTGGTGACATTATCTTTACTGTGAGAAATGCAAGATCTTTACTGATCATAAAAGCCTACAGTATATTTTCACTCAGAGTGACCTTAATCTTCGTCAGAGAAGATAGATTGAATTGTTGAGTGATTATGATTGCACAATCGAATATCATCCTGGACGTGCAAATGTAGTAGCTGATGCACTTAGTAGGAAGCCTCAAGCGAGAATTTATGCTATGTATCCTTGTCATGTTCCTCTGCTTGCAAATTTGAGGTCTACTGGAGCGGAGTTAGGGGTGGTGGAACGAGAGAATGCTTTGCTTGCCAGTTTCCAATTGAGACCAGTTTTAATGGACAGGATACTCGAGGCTCAGATGGTTGATGAAGAGACTCAAGAATTACTTCAAGCTAGGAGTGAAGGGAGAAAGAAAGATCTCAGAGTTCGGGAATTAGATGGCATGCTTATGCAAGAGGACATGATGTATGTGCCGAATGATGTAGAATTGAAGAAAGCAATCCTTAATGAAGCGCATATTTCGGCATATGCGATGCACCCATGAAGCACTAAAATTTATCATACTATTCGACCATTTTATTATTGGTCGGGTATGAAAAGGGAAATTGCAAAGTATGTCAGAATGTGTGCCATTTGCCAGCAAGTTAAGGGTGAAAGGAATAAACCTTTTGGTTTGATGAAACCGTTTCCCGTTCCTCAGTGGAAATGGGAAAATATCACTATGGATTTTGTGTATAAGCTTCCTCGCACAAGGAATGGTCATGATGGAGTTTGGGTGATAGTTGATCGGCTTACTAAGTTAGCACATTTCATTCCAGTCAGGGAGAAATATTCATTAAATCGATTAGCCGAATTGTTTATCTCTAAGATTGTGAAGTATCACGGAGTTCCAGTGAGCATTATTTCAGATCGAGACCCTAGATTCACTTCCAAGTTTTGGATAGCATTCCAAGAAGCTTTTGGTACAAGATTGCTCTACAGTACAACATATTATCCACAGACAGATGAACAGTCTGAGAGGACGATTCAGACCTTGGAGGATATGTTGAGATCTTCTGTTTTGCAGTTTGGTGATGCTTGGCACCAGTGATTAGATTTGATGGAGTTTGCCTACAATAATAGTTATCATTCGAGCATTGGTATGTCACCATTTGAGGCACTTTATGGCAAGTCTTGTCGGAAGCCATTATGTTGGTCAGAGGTTGGTGAGAGATCATTGGTAGGCCCTGAGATAGTAAAGGAGACTACTCAAAATATTCAGGTGATTAGGTCTAACCTGAAAGTGGCCCAGGATCGTCAGAAGAGCTTAGCAGACAGGCACGCCGCTGATCGAGTGTACAAAGTGGGTGATTGGGTATTTTTGAAGTTGTCACCTTGGAGATGTGTGGTACGTTTCGGAAAGAAAGGCAAGTTAAGCCCTAGGTACATCGGGCCATATATGATCACCGAGCGAGTCGGTGAAGTCGCTTACAGATTGGAGTTGCCTACGGAGTTGTCTAAGATACATAATGTGTTTCATGTCTCTATGCTTCGACATTATGTTCAGA
Source organism: Cydonia oblonga (assembly GCA_015708375.1). Lineage (NCBI taxonomy): Eukaryota > Viridiplantae > Streptophyta > Magnoliopsida > Rosales > Rosaceae > Cydonia > Cydonia oblonga. The sequence continues at coordinate 7,997 of JADOBS010299984.1, read as the reverse complement.
CCCTTCAATGTGATACCTCCTCAACCTGTGGAAATTAATCCGGATTTGACTTATGATGAGGAACCAGTGACTATCTTGGATTGGAAAGATAAGGTTTTAAGGAATAAAACAGTGAGTTTGGTGAAAGTATTGTGAAGGAACCACTATGTGGAAGAAGCTACATAGGAGATAGAAGACCGTATGAGAGAGATGTATCCGAGGTTGTTTTATGAGTATTAGTGGATGGTTGTGATATTATAAATTTCGGGACGAAATTTTATTAAGGTGGGTAGATTCTCACAGCCCGTCCCGAGGATTACATGCCGTTGATGTGAAGTGATGAATTTGCCTTTAAACGTGGGCAGAGGTATGTGTTTGTGGCATAGTTTAAGTTCAAGTTACTTTTTTTTACTAAGTTTGGACCTAAGTAAATTAAATAATTTTGGTTGTGTGGATAGGGACCAAGTAAGGACAACACTCACACAAACACTTTCCTCTCTCATTCCCGTGCTCTTTCTCTCTCCTCCCTCCATCGACTTTCTGCAAATTTCGTACAAAGTGTACAGATGATCTCGAACTCGTCTATTTCTTCACTGATCGAAGGTTTTAAGGACTCAATTGCATTCCTGAGGTGGATACGAGTTCAAATGTACCATTTTCAGGTAAGGAAACCCTCGAAAACCCGTGAAAATCCTAGCTTCGATTTGAGGTACAATTCATGCTTACGTAAAATGTTGATTTTTAGGGAATTTCAAGCTCATAGGGAGCTTTAGGAGGTCCTAAGGAAGCCCGAAGTGGTTCGTTGGAAGAAATTGGACGTCGGGATAGCTAGTTTCAAAGTTGGCCGGTTTTCTTGAATTTTCATGATGAGATCCTGTGAGTTTTAGGTCCCAAAATAGGTATAACGTTGTTCTTCTCATCTCCAGCTTTCCACTGGTGTAAATTTCACGAAAAATGGTTGAGAAATGAGTGAGAATAGTGAGTTTGAAGTTTTGCCCAGTTTCGTCGTCGGAGTTTGAAGGAAGAAGATGAAGTATATTCCGTTAGTTTTGACGGAATATACTAACAGAGTTAGTAACGCCGTTGACTGGCACCGTCAGTGTACCTGTCAAGTGGCCGCGCGTGGGGGCGCGTTTTGCCGTGCCTTGATCGGCGCGTGAGATGTCCAAAAATAATTCTAAAAATATGGTGATGTTCGTGGAGTTGTGTAGATCACATTGGTATATTCATATACCCAAATTGAGCAATGTATGAGAAGTTATTAGATAGTTTTGGTTATGTGCTTTAAATAACACATTTTTAGTTATTTCGCATATAGGTGAGACCTATCCCGATGACGAGCACCATCAATCGAGGCTTGGGGGTTACGACCCTTCGACTTACTAGTGAGTGGGCTTTTGTTTTCTGTATATATCTATATACTTACTGATTTTCCCACAAATCGAATTTAAAGGAAAGTATGTTTTAAAATGTCATGCATAGAAATTATATTGATATTGTGAGATAATATATATGCATATATATATATATATATATATATATATATATTGGTGTTGCGGATGCTCAGGTATGTATCAGGTGAGTTACATTTCTATTATGATGGATATGGTTGATATGAATTGTGTTGTGCTCATAACCTGTACTCGGTGTTAGTGCTTATGTGATTATGTTGTTATTCACCTCCCGCACCACGCACTCACCTTGGATCCAAGTTAGGTGCATAGTCCTGTCGTACAGACCACCTCAGTGGTTCCGACTTGTTGGTGACCTACGATTATTCGCGCAGCTGCTTTGTTAAGTGTAGCACTAGAGCGTATTATTACACCTAGTCCTGTCGTACAGACCACCTTAGTGGTTCCGACTCGTGTGCAGGCATAGGTATTGAGCTATAGAATCAGCCGTACAGGACCACTGCAGGGTCTCCAGTTGATTTACTTGTTTTACCTGTTATAATTATGCACCATTGATATATGATTTGATGCATCTAGCATAACATGCTTTCAAAACGTTGTTTTTGGATTATATTTGAGATTTGATGCTATATATGTATGTATGATATTTTCTGGGAAAGTATACAGGTTTTACAGAGAGGGGTTAGAAGTTTTGTTAAATGAGATGCTTTTGTAAAAGCTTTGTTTTTGCCCACTCACGTTTTCTGTTTTGTGCCCCTCCAGGTTCTAGGTACACGTTCGTTGGTGGCTCGCAAGGATTATTACGGGGTTTTAACAGACCATTACTAATGTATGACACCTCTAGGTGTTGCATATTTCTAGTACTTGAATTTCTGGACTGAACTTAGGCTAGTATGCTATGTTTATCGTTACACTAGTACTCTGGCACTTATATTATTTAGTACTTATGTCTGAATATCAGATTTTATTTATTGGGATTTCTTAGTATCTCTAATGCTTCTGCACTGTGCACATGGCTACGTCACCCTCACGTGACGGCCAGCACGTCCTGATTCAGGTCGGGGTGTGTCAACATATGCATCCAAAACCGTGAGACGTGTAATATTTAAGTAAAGTTTGTATATCTATCTTCTTTTGATATTAGTAGAATTTTTTTATGTATTTAGCGAATTCTTTTTTGTACATATCAATGTACAAAGAACCAGAAGTCATAGAATTTTAGGGTCCTACTTCAACAGCTTGCCTAAAGCCCTCAAATTCTCAAAGTTGGGCTTGTGATCGGGCTAACTATTAGATAAGGTCACACTTCCTATTAGCAGTTGCGCTAATCTAGAGTGAAGTTGCCCTGAACATAGACAAACCCTACATGAGATGTCTGGACTACGTATTAATACACGGTTGAATAGTTCACGAAATGTCACCTCTTTTTAACCTTGAAACTCTACCACTACAAAAGATTCAACCCTTGCCAATGAGACTTTGAAATCTTGCGTCCAGCCTTCTTGTGATCTTAATCAACATGTCCTCTTTTACGATTTCGATTGTACTTGAGATACGGGGTTTTGACTAATTTAATTCCTAAACTTGTAAGCCACTATTAGTTTCCCCTTCAACTTTTAATTTAGTTAGTTAATATCTAAACTTTTATAAATAGTTAACTCTAAGGTCAGATTGTCAAATTGTTCATCCATCGTTTTGTTCCTATTTTTCACAAGGATAGCCTGTTAGCCACTTAAGAGGATAAAATGACTTTCCGCTCCTTGCTAAAATCCACATGGTAGAACTAATTCTCCTTTCCCTCCAAATTGTGCAGGTGTGATATGTCGAGCCCTATATAACAACAACTCATCTATGTGTAACAAAATAAAGTTTTTACCATCTTAAGCAACTCATGTGTTGTCTACTTAACAAATGTGAGTGAGATGATAATTGTCTACGATAAAATTTTGGGAGCTTTAATGAAAAGGGTTTGGACCAAAATTATTTTAACCAAAAATCACCCTATAGTTTTCTTTGACCAAAAGCACCTCAAAACTAACCTTAAGGACAAGGCGCCCAAACTCTACATAGGCTAGATTACAGAGCCCAACATATACAAAATTAAGTTTCCAAAAGTGCCACTAACAGAATGAAAGCCCAACCCCACGCAAAAGTCAGCAAGAACAAGTAAGGCGTTGCTGAGCAGAGAGGATGCTCATCGCCAAGCGCAAAACCATTCTTACTATCACTAGCCATGTTCTCGTTCCAATATTACTTCCTCTGTTGTAATTGTTCCATTGCAGCACATACATATGGAAGCTTTTGTAGGTCATCAACAAGCCCCGACTTTGCCCTGACCAACCAACCATCTAACTCTGATATTGGTTTTTTGACTGAAAGATCTATATCTGAAGTAAATGTAAACTTTGAAAATGGATCATAGCTTTCATCATCGCAACCTCTAACGACATCTTTCTCTTGTTTACTTTTATGGGATAAAGTAAATGAATCCTTTTGTAGACTAAGCATAAACTCTATAGTATCACCAACACAATACTGCTTAACATTCTCCACGAATAGTGTGTATAAATCATTCGGGGATATCATCAAAAAACATAATGGGCAACTTTTCCAGCAGTCTCCTTTATGATCCTCCTTCCCCATCAGCAAGTATTAGAGAATACATGGGATATATGTAAGTTGAATTTTATATCGGAAAAATCATGTTTATTGATTGATAAAAATACCAAATACAAAGAGGCCTTTATATAGAGAAAGACTAAAGCAGACCCTAGACTAAAACCCTAAAACAAATCCTAAAAAACAAATACTTAATGGGCAAGTAACTAATCTTTGGCCTGCAAGATAACTAATAACAATCTAAACTCTTACACCCCACGTCAAACTCATGGCGGAACACAGACATGAGTTTTCCAAAGTAGATGTGGACGCAAGACTCCAAATTCCAGTACTAATGCCAATGACAATGCCGATGCCAATGCCAATGCTGATGCCGATGCCAATTTCGATGTCGATGTCGATGTCGATGTCGATGCCGATGCCAATGTCGATGTTGATGCCGATGCCAATGCTAACTTCAAGCTACCATGTCCAATCATTTTTCCTAGATTCAGATTCTGAATCAGTTGCAATATGCAAAACAGAAGCTGCTGCTGCAAGTGGTGACTTCTCCGAAATTCATGTTGCTAAGATCTCTTCGGACATTGGGATTTCCAATGCCCTTTCCTTTTACAATAAGAACACTCATCTATAGCAACCCCAGTTCTAATACGAGATTTTACCGTAGCCAATGCTGAAGTGTTTGACAAAGATGAAAAAAGTCTATGCGACTGCACACGGACTTTTTCGGCTTGTAACTCATTAAGAACATAATCAACAGATGGAAGAGGAGTTCGATGAAGGATGGAGCTACGGAGTATCTCGAACTCATCCCGAAGAGGCATTAGAAACTGAACAAGACGTTGTTCTTCTCTATATTGACAATAAAGCTCGACAATGCCAAGTTCTTTAGGCTCAGTCAATGCAAGTTGATCCCAAAGATTGGTCATTTCATTATAAAAAAAAAAAACTTGAATACTCTTATCACCTTGCTGGATTGCACGAATCTCCATTTCTAATTGATACCTCTTAGCAAAATTGGCTTTGGTATACAACTTTGCCAAGTGCTCCCAAACTTCCTTAAACGTTGAGAACTTAGCAAGTGGCATTTCAATAGTCAAATCAACAGAATTATTAATCCAAGTAATAATCTTTGAATTATTCATCTCCCATGCAGCTAACAATTCAACATGTTTCTTATCTTTGGGGTTATTTGGAATATAAATTTTTTCAAAAACATAGCGCCACAAACCTTTTCCAATCGAAAAATTCTTCATCACATACGCCCAATACACATAATTATTTCCATTCAATTTCACACCAATAGCTTGTATGGAATCATCCTTTGCAGATGCCATGACAACACTAAGAAACAAGATACCTGATAGCAAGCAGACGACTTGAATAGACGAGTTTTGATATGGTTATGTATACTGATGCAGATGCAAACTGATGCAGGTGCAAAGATGCAAAATCAAAGATTGTGAGTACGGCGAAACGGTGCGAACTAAAGCATTGGTAGATTGAAAATATTTTCATTTTTAATATTAGAGAACAGGTGTCCATCACATGCATGCCTATGCATGTGACTTGATCTAACACAAGTACACTTGCAGGCTTAAGAGTGTATAATAATTCTTTTGATGGGGAATGACACCAACAAGAACAGGTGTCCATAACATGCATGCCAAAGCATGTCACTTCATCTTACAAAAGTACGCTTGCAGCTGCTTGGTAAGCAATACAGCCAACTTCTTGTCACCCTAACAGGCTCACACTAAACAAAAGGACAGAGAAAAAGGAAACGGCTTCTCAACGACGTCTTTAAATGATGATTTTTAGTATAAAGAGAACACAAGGGTGCTCATCACTCTCTCTCTTTCTACCCCCCCTCTCAAGTTGCTTTATATGTGTTTTTGTGGGATTTTCCTGCTTATATTTCGGTCCTCCTTGTTCTCTGATGGGTCTGTCTAGATTTTAACGAGATGGCTAAGATTGCAATTTTGTTGCTCTTGGTTTTGGCTTGTTTCAGATCAAACAATGCAGCTTCAAAGTCTAGCTCCTTCCTCACTCCCTTTGATCATAGTCATCATCACAATGTTGGAAAGAGGGTGAAAGGCTCATCAGCAAATGGAAAAGTGTTCAGAGGGGCAGCAGCTAATTTCATATTGTTCTGCAAGTCCAAGGGGCAAACCAAAATACACAATAATTTATGGGGTGTGATATCCACACTCCATTTTACTTCTCACACTCTTCTAATTTTCGACCGTCAGATCGGATGAATTGAAGAAGATCAACAGACAGAAATTAACAAGGAGTGTGTGAGAAGTTTTGGGGTGTGTGGATAGCACACCCCTAATTTATACGCACCAACCCCTAGAATAGAAGACCAAATCCTAATTGCTACTGGTCAGGAGGTGTCCGAAGATCAACTCCAGCGCCGTTGTTATTGGCGCTGATGCACCTCTGTGGTAGCAGTGGACCCAAAGATTGGAAGATTGAATTGAGGTCAGTGGACCGAAGCTTTTCGTCGGTTGGAATTTTGGGCCAGGGCCGGTTTGAGGTAGCAATGGCGACGATACCCAAATGTTCGTTAACCATTAAATAAAGTTAGTACATAGTTTTTTTTTAACATTCAAAGTTTTCAAGCATTTTTTATTAGTTTTTCTCAAGGTTCTAAAAAATGCTAGGCGCTAGTCGGGCGGCGAGCTGACTCCTAGCGCCTAGGCGGCCTAGGCGAATTTAGCTAAATTTCTTGTATATCTTGTAAATAAGTGCATATTAACACTTACAAAAATTTATACTTGTATGAAATTCATGGATAAGATAATAAAAGAATGATAAAATGCAAAAAGAGTATCCAACAAGTCCAAAATTTAAAATCACATTAAGCATATGCCATATAACCATAGTGATGAGTATTGTAGGATGACACATGTACAACAAGTTCACAATCTAAAAACACATAAAATGCAGAATATAAAGAAAATAAAAAAATATAGTAATATAAGATACTTATCTGTTAAAAGTTCAAGATGCACATTATTTAGTTTGCAATTAATTTTGTAACAATGCAAATTGCTTCGGTACAAATATGTTAAAAGACCTTTACAAGTTCTGAAACCAAAAAGGCATGCAAATTACAAATTGCTTTTAAAATTAACATGAAATCCAAAAAAATTGCTAAGTTATTCACTCATGCAGGTCTATCATGCAGTCTTAGGCCTGCACCTAGAATTCACTCATGCAGGTCTTCCACACAGTCTTTGCACCTAGCACTAGCAGCGACAGTGAAATGTGAAATGCAATAAAATAATTTAAAAATAAGAAAAAGGAAAAGATGGTATCATAAACCGTGCAATTAAACGACAAAAGAACTTCATCTTCTTCCTCGCGCAAAGCCGGTCTCTGTAACAAAAAAACATTCCAGATTCCGGCGTTCTCCACATACGCCCGCCTAGACTCCGCCAAGCTCCGCCCAGCTCCGCCTAGACCCGCCTAGACTTGCCTAGTCCCGCCCAAGCGTCCGCCTAATATGCTTTCCGATTTTGTGACCGATTAGGACTTAATCGCTGCGGTCGCCGGCCGTTTAGCGTCCAGACCGATTTTTAGAACACTGGTTTTTCTTAAAACTTTAGGACAAAATATGACAGTGACTTACAAGTTTATAGAATAAATCGAATAAGAACCTCTTGAGACAACATAAACGTTTCTGCATTTATCTCTACGCATGATGTCCTGTGTTTAATTCCTTCAATAATTTTAACATCAAGATATGCAGATTTTGAGCAAATTATTATTACTTTATTGAAAAATTGCTCTACTATTTTTTTTTAGAATCTTATTATTAAAGATACGAGAAAGAGTTCGAAATTATTACAATAATCTAAATAAATGAGGAATTACGATGGTTAGAAATCCAACATTGTATTCATTAGGATATTAAATCATATACAAAATATATATATATATATATATATATATATATATATATATATATATATATAT
>JADOBS010299983.1:0-10249 GCA_015708375.1 Cydonia oblonga | reverse complement strand
GTGATGCACAAACATGTCAAAGTCGGCTTTCGACTTATGTCTTATGTTGGTGTCAAGTATTTGGGGTGCAACGAACGCATTACTTTGGCATGGAAATCTTACACCCCCCCCCCTCCCCCCCCAATGGAGATTTTGATCGCGATCGAAAGTAGGTGTCACGCCCCAAAAAGGGGCATGTAACAGTGCCACACTCTATTAGTAACGCAATATTATAGTGTTAAATTCCAACACTATAGCACTACATTCCCAATAGAACCTAAGGCTATTTAAGGGGAAGTAAAATAATTTATTTTTAAGCAATACGGAAGGGGAAATCATTTTAGTAAAACGAATAATAAAAGGCAACAGAATTTGGATAAAAATTTTACATTAAAGACTAAGTTTACAACTTACAACAAAACCAAAGAGTTTAAAGTAAGTAAACATACTAAACCAACTCTTAAGTACGATTTGGAAAGTACATAGCGCTAAGTTTAGCTACAAAATATTCCTTCAAGACGGAGGGAATCAAGCATATGTACAAACAAAACCTGTGGAAAGTCAGTGAGCGACTAAGAAGTTGACAAGTAACAAACCACGCTTGTCCCAACGTTAGTCCAAATCGTCTATTTGTAGGTGCACCGGTGCTGTAATAAAGTAAGGGTGAGCATCATAAACGTTCATCGCTCCCCCTCAGGGAATCCACCCCAGCTAGGTTTGAAAATAATATACAATACTACATATACTATAGGAAAATGATTGATGCACAACAAAAGCTTTAGTTTCGAAATTTGATTGTATGCTCACACAATTTCTTTTTAAAAAGAAACTAAGGATCCCAATAAATAGCTAAATACCTGATGACCGGTCCAATGACCAACTACCCCCTTACCTGGACCAACTCCAAATGAACATACTTATGGTAAGGTGTAGCGAGAGTGTCCTTTAATGCTCTACCCTTAGATATCCTAGTACTTCTCCTAGAAACGTAGCGGTGTTAATCCCTTCGTAGTAGCCCCTCCGAAGGTTTAGGGGATCAAAACTCAAGGCGGTCGCTATGCCCCCTTCACTCTCAAGTCATCAATTAATTTGTAGCATAAAACAACATGCATATCATGATATAAAACAAAACCATTTTTCCTCATGGTTCTATCATAACAAATTATGTGCAGCTTTCACAGGCATTCGTACATTCACAAAATTCCATAACTAGGGTATGTGAGGATCCCCCTACCTGATCTCCAAGCCAAGAAAGCAATATTCCTCACCAACACCTCGATTAAACGCAAGCACCGCGAGTAATTGGAGTCCCTAGTTCAACAATTACAATATTTCACTATGGGTGCGTTTGTTACACTAGACTATCTCGGACTGGACTAGCTTTAGGGACTAAATTGGACTGGCTTAGACTAGATTAAGCTGGACTGACTTAGTAAAGCGTTTGATGCAGTGCCGAATTAAGAAGTAGACTCTAATATTATATTATTAAATATATGTATACAATATTTTATCATTAATTTAATCTAATCTACTAATTTTATTATTATTATTTTATCATTTGGCTAGAATCATCTTCTTCCTGATTCATTTTTATCTCCGCCCATTGACTCTCTCTCCTCTCTTTTTTTTCTGCCTTTTCTCCCTCTTTTTCTCAGTACTACCGTCTTCCCCCAAAAAACCCCAACCCCTCCCTCTTAAGCTTAGCATCGCCAATTTAATGACAACCATGGTGAGCTTTCCTGTTCAGCGTCATCTCTCTCTCTTCCTTTTTTTTCCGTTCAAATCCCTCTCTCTCTTCCCTTTGCCTCTTTTCCAGTCCAACTTCACTTGTTCTTCTATGGGTGAGGATTGAAGTTGCAGATGCACGGGTGGGTGGGGTTGGGTATGGGCATGGGCAGGGATTAGAGTTGCAGACGGCAATGGGTGCAATTGGGTCGGGTCGCCGAGAATATCGTCGTAGTTCTCTCGGATTTGAAGTGAGGGAATGGTCTTGGTGTTGTGCTGTGATCTCGTTGGAGAGAAGACGCAACGCAGACGAAGCAAGGTCTTCGCAGAAGGAGGACGCCAAGCGGCACAAAGGAAACAAAGCAAGTCTTAGCAGTCCCGTGGTTTTCGGGGAGCTTCGCTAAGACGACCTAGCTAGGGAGATAGTCCACACGAGTCTGGGCTAGTCTCATTTAAGTTAGTCCCCAAGCTTACCAAACATGAGATAATAATCCTAGCCAGTCCAGTCCCACTTAAGAAGGTGAAATAAACGCACCCTATATGTCCATATATAATGACTCAACTTTATTTCCATAACAACAATTATATCCAATAAGGACCTTCACTTAACCAGAATAAAAATTCTGTATTTGAACCTTTTATTATTTCAAATAGGTTCCCCAAAATTTTGATAATTTCACTTTGGCCCCTGAACTTTTGGTAATTTACAAAATTACCCCAAAACTAAAACTATTTTCGCAATTCAGTCCCTGGTATGAAACCAGCGGCTTTGAGATACATTTTCCCAGAAATTCAACATATCTTTCAAGCCAAAACACAATCCATCAATAGTACAACTTACTTCTTCCATACAAACGTCCTTTAAAGAACGAATTTGATGGATTTCGATTCAAACATCATATTCCTCTATATCTCATTCATATGAAACTTGCACAAAATCTCAGCAATCTGATCATGTGTAAATCTTTACCTTAATGTCTCAGAAATCGTTCTCCAATCATCAAACAGGCTTTAAAGTCCTCAAATCGTGCAAGAACAAGCTTGAAATCGAAGATTTGAGTCTAATTAGTCACCAATCCCAATCTGAACGAATTATTCAAACTTAAGTAATAATCCTCAAAATTTACCTTCAAACCTTAGGTTCGATTCACTGAGCATGTAGGCGAAAACTGTTCCTCAATCGGATTCCCGGATTGAAAGTTATGAATCTCAAAAGATTGGAGGGAAATTTTTCCTCTCTGCTCACCGTACATCAGGTGGTATTAAGAAGAAGAAACGGACCTTCTTCTGATGTATATATAGGTGCAAATGCACCGCTTCCTTTAATTAGGGTCCAATGGCAATTCACCAAGTGTCAAATTAAGAAGGAAGATTTGATCTTTCTTCCATTTTTCTTTTCCATTTTTTCTTGGGGGTTTTAATGAAAAGTCTACGGGACTGTTCATTTTAACGAAAAACCATATTTTTACACTAAAAAGTCAAACCTGGTACTATTCACTTTACCCTTTACTTTGTCCTTATCATTAAAACTCAAAGTTTTCAAACTATTTTCATTAGTTTTCATTTTTTTCTTTGGATCCAATACCAACCCCTCATGTAATAAAATGGTGCAATTAGATGACAACCAGCGTTCTCTTTACTGGAACTGCTGGCTGTTGCCGTGTGTCAAGGCTAGCCACTCTTTGGCTGCCACGTGGCATTTCCCAATCTGGTAGATTTAAAGTTCTAGTGTAAGTTCGTTTGATTTCCAAAAAATAATTCAAAAAATGCTACAAACTCGTGGTCTCGCCTACTGTCAACTTATCATCTCAAAATAACCTTTGATCTCATGTAAAATTATCACCCATTTAAAAGGAACTAAAAATTGTAAAATTCGAAGACATTTCAAAATTCATTACAACATTTGCTAAGGACTTTAAAAATTCAGGGTTTCATAGTAGGCTTCAGGAGTATCACAAATGACATTCTCCAGATGGATCAAGTAAAGCTTAGACACGATAACGATAGACTAAACCGAACTTAGGAGGGTTGAAGTGTAATTTTGATGGAACGTGGCATGAATGGTCGCATCGAGGAGGATACGGTGTGGTTATACATGATTAGGTGGGCAGTTTTATCGCTGCAGTTTTTTGGGAATTATTAATGGATTTCCGAAGTGATAGTTCGAATTCGATTTTGGAGGGAGACTCAAGTGTTGTGCTTGCAACCGTGAATCGTTTCGAGGATATTTGTTTATTATTGGGACCTATAATTAACGACATCAAAGGAGTTTTACGCAACATGGAGAGAACATCGTTGAACTTTGTGCATTGGGAAGCAAACAACGTGGCACACAGGCCATCTCGTGCTGGTTTGGTTGTTTCTAGTGAAGATATATGGGTTGAATCTCCTCTAGTTTTTATTTTAGATGCTTTGTTAGAAGACAATCAAGTGTAACCGTTTACGTTATGGTGAGAATAGTTATTTGTGTGGGATACTCTTTTTCCCTTGGACCTAGTTGAAATTCCCGACAAGGTTTTTATTGAGGCTCATTTTAGCACCCTATCATCTCTTTGTACACATTTTTCGTATTAATAAATATCGTACTTTCTTCAAAAAAAAAAATATAAAAATAAAAATAAAAGAGTCATTGCTACATATATGCTAGGACCATTTTTTTTCCTTTTTGTAGAATCATGCTAAGAATTTACAAGGCAACGTATCAGGTGCACCATAGAATTTGATCCATTCCCCTCTTCAAGAAATTACTTTTACAAAATATGTGTGCTCTCTCAAAAACAGAACTTGAAATTAACTCTGTGAACCAGGTGGTCCAGTGATTAAGGATAAATTTTAGGTCCGTATTTTACACAATATGTCCTGGATTCGATTCTTGACGCTTATGTATCGCACGATGGTAGCTAGGAGAATGCTGAAATGCCTTTGTAAGTCCCCCAAAAGGGTGCACTTCATGATGAAGCCACCATTTGGTCCCTTTATTTTTTATTTAACATTGAAAATCTAAAATAAAAAAATCACAGGATCTAGTGGTATTTCTCTTCACTTATAACTGAAAGGTCTTAGGTTTGTTTTTCCCAAATACGAACTTAAACCATATTATTGCTAGTCCATTGTGAGGCTAAGCCAGTCATTTTGTAAGTAATATCGTTTGTGAAAAAAAAAGAGAAGAAGAATAAATTGTAGTAATGGTCCCTCAACTTTAATAAAATTGGAGCAGTCCCTCAACTAAAAATCCATTGTCATTGGTCCCTCGACTCATCAAAATGTGTAGCTATGGTCTTTTTGACAACTTCATCATAATTTTGTCAAAATAAGTTATGTTGGAAGGATCATTGCTACAATTAGAATCACTCAACTCATCAAAACGTGTAGCTATGGTCATTTTCGTCAATTTCTTCATAATTTTGTCAAAATGAAATAAGTTTGAATGATCATTGCTACAATTGAGTTAAAGTTTGAGAGATCATTGCTCCAATTGAGTTAAAATTGAATGATCATTTCTCCAGTTGAATTAAAATTGAGGGACCAATGGTAATTGATTTTTAGTTGAGGGACCATAGTTGCACGTTTTGATGAGTTGAGGGACTAATGATAATGAATTTTTAATTGAGGAACCATTGCTCTAATTGAATAAAAGATGAGGTACAATTGCGGCAATTTACTTAAAAAATAATCTAAAATCACAATTTTTTAGCCCCAAATAAATTGAAAAAATTTCATTTGGGGGAAAATAAAAAATTTGCTGAATTCAACGGTTGAGACGATTATATAAGATACGAAGGGATCAATGGCGAATTGAAGAGTTAGGACCGAAGTGTACAGCCACACCAGCAGACAAAGGCTACTGAAAACCCTGCAAAACCCTCTCACTGCCGTGTATACTGAATGGCGGCTGCTTCTTCTCTGAAATCTGCAGCTGGGTTTCTCCAACTGAAGAAACCACAAAATCCTTTGCTTCTTAGCTCTCCCAATCAAGTATCCACCATTTCGACCAAGAAGTTTGCTCCAATGGCGGCTCTCACCGCCACCCCAGTCGTCAGCCTCTCCCAGACTTTCATAAATTTGAAGGATCAGGGAAAGGTAAGCAACTTTTGGGCATCTGGGTTAGGAGATTTCGATTGCATTGTTGAAAAGTTTCGTCGTTTGGTGTGCCTGTTATGCTTGGTTGTTCTTTCATTTGAATCCATGTTGAAAATTTTGCAGAACCCGCCAATTTTCGTGGCTTTCTATGCACAATGAAAGCTGGGTTTTGAAATTTTCATCATCTGGTGTGCCCTTTTCTGCAGTTTTGTACTTTCATTTGAATCCCTGTTGATAAATTTGCAGAACCCACCAAATCTCATGGCTTTGTTTGCCCAAAGAAATCTGGGTTTACAAAGTTTCATGATTCGGTGTGCTTGTTCTGCATGTTTTGTTCTTTCATTTGAATCCCCGTTGAAAAACTGGCAAAACCCACCAAATTCACGGTTTTCTATGCCTAATGAAGGCTGCCAAATTCTTTGAAACTCTTAGTCGGGTCTTAATCACCTGCCAAAGTGCACCTTTTTCTTACCTCTCTTGTTGCTCTTGGCATTGCCATGTTCTTAACATATTCAATTTCCCCTTCATATGATGGCCTCATTTCCAATTAGGGTCGGGGAAGAGATGCTGACTGATGAGACGTTGTTTGGTTCTTGTTCTTGAGAACGTTTTGGCCTTGACCAAAGTATTCTGCATGTTACCTGTATTGACAAAGTTGTTATAGACATTCCTTTACATTAATCAGTCACAAGTTATGTTTGTGGTTATTTGTTCTGCATGCTTCAGACTGGATCGACATTGGAAAGTTGGTTTTCTTAACTAAATTTCATCTTAGGTCTAGGACTGGGATTTGTGGCTGATTTCAGATGAAATGAGTTATTCTCTGTCATATTTTGTTGTTCAAATGATTGTCTTCCTTTGAAGGTTGCATTTATCCCTTACATCACTGCTGGTGATCCTGACCTTTCAATCACGGCAGAAGCATTGAAGGTGCTTGATTCTTGTGGATCGGACATAATCGAATTAGGCGTGCCATATTCTGATCCATTAGCAGATGGTCCAGTTATACAGGTTTGATATGTTTTTCGTTTGTATTGTATACTTCGGCATGTTCGTTTTACAATTTATGTTCAATAGGTTCCTGTTTTGTATCCTCCACTTACTTGTGTGGTATTATTTCTTAGGCTGCAGCCACCCGTTCCTTGGCAAGAGGGACCAATCTCAATGCAATTATTTCAATGTTGAAGGAGGTATATTTATATGCAATGTTACAACAACTTGATATTTTGTTGATGTTGTATCTCAAAAAAGTACATAAGATTTATTACTGTTACTTAGACTACCAACGAAACATGGATTGCTGAAACCCATGAAATTTGTTGATTATAAGCATCCAAGTAATTCTCATATTACCATACAACGTATCTCTATGTGGGTGTAGGAATAAGAATTCATATCAAAACAACTGCATATTCTCCCATGACATTTCTTAGTTCTTACTTAATAAATCTATGAATGATATACATACAGACATCTTGAAGTTGTTGCTAGAGGGGGGTATAACAAATTTGTGTACAGTTCTTGTTTCACATTGGCACCTGGCTCTGTCTCTTTCTCCATCAAAATAATCTTATTAATATTGTTGAATGGACAGGTGATTCCCCAATTGTCTTGCCCAATCGCTCTGTTTACATACTATAACCCGATTTTGAAGTGTGGGATTCCAGAGTTCATGTCCACCATCAAAGACGTTGGTGTACACGGTAATGTATAAGCACTTGCTCTATAATGTATCTGAATATTATAATTGGTTCTGTTTATCCTCTGTGAACATTTAGTCTTAAAATAGTCTATATATCTTATATGAATATGACTAGATTCCTATTTGATTTTGGCTTGTAGGGCTTGTGGTTCCAGATGTTCCATTGGAAGAAACAGAAATTTTAAGAAAGGAAGCTGTGAAAAATAATATTGAATTGGTTTGTTTCTTAGTTTTTATCCATGCACTATTTTTGGATTTTTAAGTAAGTTCAAATTATTTATTCATAGGTTTGGATGTAATTGTAATACTTCAGATCCGCTTGTATCATTTACAGGTATTACTAACTACACCCACTACTCCAATTGATCGAATGAAGGCCATTGCCGAAGCTTCAGAAGGATTTCTGTACCTGGTAAGAATAGCATGTATTCTTTGTGCTTTATATTCTATATAGGTTTAACAATCTTTTGAGTTATGTCCAATTTTCTGGAATTATCATTTAGCTTAGAAAATGAAGCTATTGGATACATGCTATAGCTGGTGTCACGAAAGTGGATGCTAAATGTGGTTAATCTCCTATCAATAACAAGTTGGCAAGTTGTGCTCGCTTCACAGACATGTTCTGTCTATGCACATCCTTTCGTCTGTATCTTGCGGTGAGTATGATGTGGCTAATTGCAATTTATTGTTCGTTGTTTTGAATTATAGGTGAGCTCAATCGGAGTTACTGGTGCCCGTGCATCTGTGAATGAACGAGTTCCTTCTCTTTTAAAGGAAATTAAAGAGGTTTGTCTTCCGAACCAGTTCTACGGTCTGCCAATGTAGATTTTTATTTTTTTGAATTAGGTTATATCATTAGGTGCTAGAATTGAACTGAATGTCTTTTAAAGTTTTTAGGCTTCAATACCAAATGGAGCTAGAAAACATTATGCAGTTGACATGATCCCACTTTAACTAACATGTTTGTCTTGCATAATCGCGCTTACCTTTTATGCGACAGACAACAGAAAAGCCTGTTGCAGTTGGTTTCGGCATCTCAAAGCCCGAACATGCGAAACAGGTCAGTAGTTTAACCTAACTCAGAATGCCTCACACCCGCACCTACACCTTCAGTAGACTACTTTACCCTCCCTGCTGACATCCGACTGTCCCCTCACCCTTTCTAGAATTCGGCCTGCTTCCAACCAAAAGAATATCAGAATGTCTATCGTTGCTAAACGTCTAAACCTCAATCGAGATACTTATTCGTGTGTGTTGCACAGGTAGCAGGGTGGGGAGCCGACGGCGTTATCGTTGGTAGTGCGATGGTGAAGCTGTTGGGCGAAGCGAAAACTCCCGAGGAAGGGTTGAAGGAACTAGCAACCTTCACCAAGTCTCTGAAATCTGCACTCCTCTGAAGACATTTTATGTGATTTTTCTTCTTATTGTTGCAAGTGCGTTACATTCGAAGCATGTAATCTCCGAATGATGTGAAAATCTTACCATTCTAGTTTCAAAAGTGCCTTGTCAAAAATACAAGATGGAAGAATAAATATAGCCATTTTATCCTCTCAATTTAATTTCTCTAAATTTGATTACGTTTCTGTAAACCAACTCTTTAAAAAACAATCTTTTCAACTTTATATGGGACCCATCCATGTGGATCCCCACTTTCATGTTTCACATTTGTCCTTCATTGAAGTCTCTTGACTCGTGGGCCTCCTCCGATCAGCTAAAAATTGGCCCTTATCCTCTGAGAGTTTATTCTTGCTCATCATTTTATTTATCATCGTTAGATAAATTTAAATTTTAAAATTTGTGATTATTTACTACATAAATTTTGAAATTTAAATTCATTTAAATAAATAGAATAATAAACATACATCACACTAAATAGTGATAAACAAAAATGCTTCCATCCTCTGCTACACAGGCCACCACATCAATTATTCAACACACGACACGTGGCAAATACATACAAATCAACGCTGGCCGCAAGAAAAAGTCCCCGTGCATAATTATTATGCTGTACCGTACATCACCAGAATATTCCTCCATTTTGTCCGAAGTCCGATATATAAACACGAAAGTTCCATCTCGTCGACGAAAACAACAAAAATCGGATATTTCGGACACGCACGCGCACAGAGTATGCATTCAGTATTCACCGCGGACGACTCCTCCGATCCGTTTTGGCCGCTGTCGTCGCCGGCGGCGGAGATGAATCGGAGCGCGTCGGAGTGGGCCTTCGAGCAGTTCCTCGACGAGTTCTCGACGCCGGCCGCCACTCCTCGGCAATCGGTCGCCGAGCAATTTCCCGTCTCATCCGCCGCTTCCTGTTCCGTCGCGTCTCAGTCGTCGACGTCGAAGCGCGACGATGTGGACGAAGAGGTAGTTGAGATCAAGAAGCCCGATCGTCATCGTCAACAACCACCACCTCAGCAGCTCAATCATCCTCCGCCGCCGACGGCTCCGGTTAACTCTGACCAGCACCGCGAATTTCTTAAGAATCGGCTCGATCTGGCTTGCGCAGCAGTAGCTCTCTCTCGCGTATCTTTCTCTCGCATCAATTTTTTTTTATTTTTTTATTTTTTTATTTTTTTTATAAATTTTTTTTCATTGATGAATGTGATTGCAGGCATCGTCTTTGACGCCTGTGGATTTGGGTAATCTAGCCGAGAATCAATCGCCGGTGTCGAAGCCTTCACAATTAGCGCCGACTCGATCGCTTGATAAAGGTTTGTGATTGGCTCATTGCTTGATTAGGTGCTTAATTTGCAATGA